>JAQIXB010001308.1:0-11223 GCA_034697405.1 Mesoplophora pulchra
TACAGTTTATAAATTATATAATAAAATGCATATTTATATATAGTAATAGCTTTTGACCGTCTCATCATTTATGCATTGAACATATGTATTAAACTTAAATATAATACGTGACGTGACGGGGATTTTACGGGTATTCTCCTAGTATTAAATAAAAATATTCAATAAAATTATCATTTCATTCTTATAAATGTTTATAATGTATTAATTATGGAGAAAAATGCACTTTTAATTAATATAAAAAATATATAAAAATAATTATGATGATATTTTTAAAAAAATAAAAAAAATAAATTGAAAAATGTGTTTATTTAACTTTCAAAAAGTGGTCGTTTCATTATAATTATGCAGAAATAACATGACACCACTCTATTGTTACCATAGTAACATTGCATATTACGTTAATGTGTTAAAATGACAGCAAAAAATGCATGCATAAATATACTAAAATGACTATAAAATAAAATGCAAAAATTTATAATGATTTTCTATATTTTGAATTAATTGCGCAAAAAATCGACATAATTCATGCATGGAAATTTCCGATAAAATTTATTGTAAATTTTGATATTTTTTTATGGAATTTTCCATTGCAAGTATTATGTCGTGTTTGCGCTATTATTGCTTTTAATACATAATTAAGCCCCTGACGCCAATATTAGTGCAAAATCAAAAAAAAATATTTTATTGTAAATTTCCATAAAATAATACTGAAATTTACAAAAAAAATTTTTTTGATTTTGCACTAATATTGACGTCTGAGATCACAATTATGTGCAAATATTAGTGCATACTTTACAGTGAAATGCACTGTATATACAAAATGTAAAGTGCCCAAAAGTTGCATTTTTGCTTTTTTATTCTAAACGAATATCACAAAAATATATTTATTTTATTTCTTTTTTAGGCAAAGAAAGGATTAAATACAATTTTAGGAATTTTTGTAAATAATTCTAAAGTTTAGATAATTTTAGAAAAAATAACTATCATTAGAGATGTACTTTTAGGGTCACCGAAAAAGGCAAAAATGGGGCATGATTCAGTGGAAAAATCGTTATCGTTTTAGAGACACATTTTTATAAAAAATTTGGAAATTCCCCCTTAGTTTTTGTATGATAAAATTCATGATTTTTTAAAACTTTTTCTAAATTCTTTAATATGTAATGTTTCACTGTAATTAAAATGTGAGTCTTATATTATTTTTTATTTTATCATATAATTTTTTAAATTAATTTTCTAATTTTAGATTATATAATGATGATGATGAAGAATCTTAAGATGATACTAACGATTATTACTATGATCATATTTCGATATTCTGAAGAATTTAATGATGATAATGATGATATAAAAGGTATATGTGTATTGAAACATATATGTATATATTTAATTTTTAATTTAATTTTTCCAATATTATGACGTTTTTGCGCCACAATTAGACATAATTATAACATTTAATGCAAATATTAGCGCATAAACGACATAATATTTGCATGGAAAATTCCATATAAAGATTTAGATTTTTGTCAATACATAAAAGTAATTTGAATTATGAAAGAATTATGAAATTATGATAATTATTGTTTTATTCATATAATACTGTTACATTTATATAATAATTTTTTTAAAATAAAAAATAAATTAAAATTCACATTAATTATAAATATGCTAAAAACATATATTAATACATAAATTTCCACGAATAAAATATATAAAATTAAAAAATAATATAAAAGATTTTATGTAAATTTGTGAATGAAATCGTAATTTGGTGGTGACGGTGGTAATTCGGGAGGTTTTTCGGGAATGGTAACACCCTCTGTATCCAATAATCGCAGTTTAATATCCATCGACAAAAGAATGTCCAAATCATTGAGGGTCTCTTTCGATGTCATTTCATAGGCCAAAAGAGCGTTAATACCGTCGGTCCAATAATCGAACGTCTTTTCATTTGGGGCTACAAAATTAAGCGGTTCCTCTGCATCCGCATCCGGAATCAATGAAAATGCCAAAGAAAAGGTCGATTTTTTGCTTTTATTATCCTTCATATGGGGACAGTCCTTTCCCATTACCAATTGTTTAATATCGATGATCGCGAATTTCTGCGGTAATTCTTCGACGGTCGGAACTGAGTTTTCATCACAATCCCCGTAACAAAAGTATTTGTGATTCGATGAAAGTCGACAGTACCAAAATTTGTCCTTATGACGGGCGCCTGAAAATTCACATTTTATACATTCATAGGGTCTTATATCGTGAGAGTACATATACAAACGTTCTTTATATATCGTATGTTAAAGTTATAAGTTCTATTTATACATAGCGTATGTATAAATAGTAACTTCGACGTTTACATACGATATATTTATATATGCAATATTTTAGTGCTTTTATTTGCCGTATGTTTGCAAATGTACCTCATGATATAAGTTCATACACTAACAAAAGAGTTATAAGTACCTTTATTAGAGTATTTAACGAACTGAGTTCCTTCAGTTAAATACAAAAGTCTCTGCTGTTTGATGAGAGTATAGATTTCGGGTTTAATCATTTCTTTGAGTTCTAAGATGGCTATGGCTTTATTTTCCCATTCCTCCCGATTGTTCCTTTCCTTTTGCCAAAGATTAGTGATTTCCGAATATGTCAGTTCCGATAATCGTTTTCTGAGTCTTTCGAAGTTAATAGTGGCGTCATAATCGGAAAGTGCACGTGTTAATTGTTGTTTCAGAACGGAAAACACTTTAACGAAATCCTCAACGGACGCGCGCATCTCTTTCCACGTTTTGTTTAACAAAAGAATCGCGATGCAAAAGAACTCTTCGAGAGGATGATCATCGGTGAAAAACATGGGATAAAAGTGTTTTCCCTCATCACTCGGAGCGTCCGATACCCGCAGAATTTCGCACAATAATTTCGTTAATTGAATCGAACTTTTGGCGAAAGGACATTCGTGTTCACGGTCCGATCGGCAACAATTTTCTAATACGAATTTAACATAAGAATCGGTATGATTTCGGGCAAAATATAGCATCATATCCAAAGCCAATAATCCCGGAGGTGATTCATGAAAATCTTCCATCGGATTCTTACAATTGACAAATCCCAATCGTTTGTAATCGTCCTGAAAACCGACCGTACCCGAACCGGAAACGGACGATGAAAGTACACTTTTGCCGCGGTGATTCCCGTCATTTCCGAGTAATTCCGATTCAAAAGCGAATTTTCTTAACTCTAAAATGCGTTCGCGGGTTTCTGATTCATTCGTCACGTTCGGGACTATGTTCATACGCTCATCGTGTAAATTGAATAAAAGACACTGCAGAACATAGAGCTGATGTGCCATTTCCGATCCGACGCTCATATTCAAACTATGGCCCGATATCCCACTTCCGGTACGGGTATTTAACACCTGTGTTAAGATCACGTTTCTAATCCTTCGTGATCCTAATGTTAAGGCCATAGCTTTCCTTTTCGATGAATCCGATTTCGCGAAAAGAGCGTTAATCAATGCTATGGAATTCTGTTGAATTTCGGGGTTAGACGCGTTTTGCTGAACACTGCTGATTAAATTGGGTAATGTCACTTCAGATTCCACTAATGAATTGAATTTTGTGCCCGAAACTACAATGGACTCTAAAATGGCCAATGAATTTATCAGTATTTTCGGGTCTGAGTTTGAAACGGATCCCGCGGCATTGACCTGAGCCGCGATTTTCCCGATGAATTTCGGTTCCACATTATCCCTGAACATAATTAGAAAAATATAATTTTAAAATTATAATTATTATTTAATAAATGTCTTAAAAAATTCAAAGGAAATGTAAAACATTCGTAAACACACATATATATATCGTATATCTTAAGACATGACATTTGTATTATCATAATGAATATAAAAAATAATTTATTACCATACAATGAATATGCATTTATAATTTTAAATTAAATATTTATGAAAAATTATAATTGAATTGTAATGAATGAATATTTAATTAAAGCATAGAATATTTTAATGATTATAAAACAAAATATATTCATAAATATAATATAATTAATAATCATCCGTAACTTAATTAATTAATTAATATCATGATTTAAATTATTAATTATGATAAATATTCTTTTACCTCTCATATAATCATAGCCTTCGATAATATATAAGAGAATTTACAGCATATAAATGGGTAAAGTGAAGCAATTGCTACACTCTGTGTTAATACGCAATAATTGTACCTGAGTTTAGTTCGCGGCCGTAACATTTTCAAATACGCATTGTGGAATCGGTGCATTTATAATTCCGTTCAATTAACTTTTATTGGAATTTAATTATAATTTTAAAATATTATAAAAATATATAAATAATAAAATATAAAAATATAAAGAGCCCTATGAACGTGCCAAAAATTAATATAAAATCATTAATAAATATGCATAATGCATTTTCTATTTATTTATATAATAATCTTAGTGTACTAAGATAATACTGTCACATTATGAATCATAACTATAAATTTTACTATAAACGGTAAACTTTACTTTGAATATAACTTTATGCATAATAATGATGCTGTGGTATCACTATACTATCATACCTCAAAGTATAAGAGCGTATCTGTTTCATTCATAATATAAAAGAATTCTATTTTAAGTCACAAATGTTTTAAAATTTTATTTTTTATTATATTTTTGAAATTTATGTTTATTATGCATATGAATAATGTGTTCATAATTTTAACATTTAAAATATGAATGTAAAAATATTACTGTCATTTAATTATTAAAAATATATTTAAAAATGTTTAATTCACATGTTTATAAATAAATACTAAATTACAACACACTCTTATGATGTAAGACATTTATTGTGGATATTTCAACGTTCAGTTATTTTATTGTCAAATTCCTGAACCAATAAATCGTTATTCGTAAATTCATTTACAAAAAGCGTCTCTGATCATAAGAGAATGGTGTACCGGAGATGTGTATCAATACATCATCACAATATTCACTTATATCTTAGGGTTAAGCATTAAGCAAAGTATTCATATTCGGGTTATAAATAAACGTTCTCTCATGATATGTGCGAAAAGAATGTTTCATTTATGAGAGATGAGTATGTACTAAAGAATTGTGTGATGCTATTACCATGATATGATTCCATGATTCATGAGTTCGACGAAACACTCTAAAGCTATGCCTAAACCATCGTTCGGAGCGATTTTATCGCTTTCAATGGATTCGATAAGAAACTGAAGGCCCTGTTTATTGATAAATTCCAATGCAAACGTATAATCACACGAAAGTTTCACTAATCTTTGGAGCGATTCCCTCCGATCCGATACATCATAATGCAGTTTATTGAGAATGTCCTGTGCCGTCCGTGATGGTGAATGCGTCAATCTTAAGACAGATCCGTTTTTAATTTCATTCCGATTCTTTTCAGTGATATATAAATTCATTGAATCATTGAATTGAACAGAATATTGATCATAATCATTGATATTCCATGCTGAGGCTAAATCCTGTATTATCAGATTCAATGGTCTCTTTTGATCGAACTCTATCAGTTGCGGCACCTTTAAACATATCATATATTCAATTATATTCAATTATATTATTATATATTATTATATATTTTCATATATATTATCATTCCGCAAAATGTGTGCATACATATTGTCCGATGTGTGTTTTGTCCATTTCCACGGCGATTTTCACGATATTCCCATCTTTAACCGCCGGCATTTTTACCGATTTTTATTTCAATGCTTTTATTTAATATTTTATTTATAATTTTATTTAAACATTTATTATGTTTACATTTAAAATGAATTTATTTTTCATTTAAAAATATTTTAAAATCATCACTTTTAAAATGTAAATACAAAATAAAAAGCAAATGTCATAATGTCATAATAATAATATGCATGACATAAGGGAAAATCGATAATCAAATAACGTTCTTATACATGTATATGTTACAAACGATGCTTTCAGTGAAAGTCTTTCACTTTCAATATACGATTCGCTTATTCCATGCATAGCATAGTGATTCACAAATGATGTTTTTCAATCATTTTAATTCATTGATTTTTACATTTTTACATTTTAATATACATTTGAAAATAGTGTCCGCACATTCCCGGGAATTATAAAATACATTTGTGATTTTCAATTTACGAAAATTCCCATTTTTTCGGTAATTATTATGTAACGCTTTTGTGTGAAATTAAATATTCAATGGTAAAATGCGGAAAATAAATATATGTATATTTAGCGTTAAATAAAAGTTAAATATAATTTTAAAATTTATTAATCGAAATTTACAATTAATGAATGAATAATTATTTTTTTTTAATTTTTAATTCATTTTCACGATTTAAACATAAATATTTTAATGATAATAACAATTAAAAGGCACATTTAAATATGAATTAAAACATTTAAAAGATTTTAAATGTATTTACGGTTTATTATTTTCAAAAATTAATTATTCGTAAATTTAAATATAATAACATTATAATAAAGAAATTTAATCATTTACATATGTAATTAATTAATATAATTAATAATATTATTAAATATGAGCGTTGAGATTATGAATCGTTCTTAAGTATCACTTCACGTGAATGTCGCGCATTATTCAATGGATTCAAAGGATTGTGTTTCGTGACTATGGTCTTAGCCTTTGATTTATCTTTAAATTTATCATTAGAAAATGTGATGCTAAAATTATGAGGGAAATTCTTTAATGATTTATTATTTAAATTAAATGACGCACATTTAGGTATAGGAACGGGTGTCATATTTAAGGATTTAATATTTTTAATATTATTTGACTGTGAAATGCTTTCTTTTGAAACACTATTTACTGATGATGATGATGATGAAGATGATGATGACGATGATTTACCATTTACATGATGATCTTTAGTAACATCATCATTCTTTAATTTTTGTTTATTAAATGATTGATCCGTTTTAGGATTATGTCCATTTAAAGATGAATCTAATCTTTTGGCACATGATTTTTGCGGTGATGATAATGATGTACTTAAAGATCGTGATTCTAAAGAATGGTGATTTTTTCCATTTTTTAAATGATCGATTTTTTGTTTTTTCAATGGATTCATTGAATTATCGTATTTAAGTATTTTGGCTGAAGAATTCATTAATGATGTTTTCAGCATTTCTTTGGTCATTATTATATCATCTTTGGAATTTGAATCCATTGAATCGGGAGAATTCAGTTCATTCTAAAATCACATGAAAAAATTATCATTAAATATTTTAATTTAATCAATATATAAACGTATATAACGTACGGAAACATCAGAGACCGGAGATTGTACACTGCCGTAATCACTGTCGGGACTCAGACCATTCTCAGAATGACGTCTTTTAAGAGATTTCAATGGAATTTTATAGAATTTTTCATTTTCCGTTTTAAATTTTTCCATAATTTCACGATAATAATTTTTATATATTTTCGTACATCTCTTATCAATTTCATTATACTGAAAATTCATATTTTATTATATGATCATTTATATATTATACTTTTACGTCATTTTAAAAACAAATTCCTTACATCATGAGGTGAAATTATACAATTACTGTTAATGGTCAGCTTTTAATAGATATATTGCATTTGAATTGAGAAATGTGATGTGATACATGCATAGATATGACATTAACAAATTGCAAATCATCTTTAAATGTTCATTAACAGCAAAATTACGTATCATATAACATAAGGTGTTACTTTTGTTAATCATTACCTCATGATATAAGAATGTTTAAAAAATGAGAGGTAAAAGTGTATATAAATAAAAAGATTACATCGTAATGGTTATGAACGGATGCGATGTAAATGCAAAGACATGCTATGAATTGCGGTGAATTCCGTATGCAGAGTGTTGATTCTTTCAAAAGATCATTCGCTATTTCTATGGCGTCTTTTCCCGTATTTTCATCGATATGATGCTCTTTAATCGCCAAAAGGATCGATGTGTGGGGATGGACTATGCTCAGATTAAAGCCGAAAATCAATAGAATCACATTCTCATTGTATATTAACTCATCCCATTCACGTTTATATATCTGTTCATTAATCACTTATTTATTATTTTATTATTAAATTCATTGAAAAACCGTAATAATTTAGTATTATATCATCCGCAGTTATAACTCAGGCATTTTACCTCAGGCATAATTGCGAATGATAATACATTAATGAATCTTAGGCATGTTTATCTCACGATATAATGCCATTCTTTTATATATGCATATTAAAGCACAATTATTACGGATTTTTCTAAATTTCTAATTAAAAGCAAATGAAAGGTCAATTACGGGACTGTCTTTATTTTCGATGTAAACTTTGTGCTGATAAAAGTGTGAGTATCGTATGAGATTTTCCCATCGTATAGATTGTTCTTCGAATTTCGACGCCACAAATAAGCAGCACGTGGCAATGGACTGTCATTTTTAACAAAATATTTCATTTAAATAATAATTACATCATTTTATCATTAAATGAAAGCATTGAAAATATTCAAAAATATACATACGTAAATATTGTATTTTTGAAACGATTGAAACATAAAGAATCTGTGCATATATACGATCGCAGTGTTTATGGTCAATAATCTCCTGATGATGATCATAAAAATATTAAAATAAAATTTTAAATTAATTATTAACGAAAAAATGATGATGCATTTTCGTGCATTAAAATAAAAATGAATAAAAATTGAGGCATACATTTTCAGGGCTTTTCCCATATCATCGATATATTTCGCGGCGATTTTCCGATGCATTCGTTCATCATCGACGGTCATTCCGTTCTTTACCGATGGTGTATTATTAATTTGATCATCGCCGAAATACCATCGTTTATCATCGTTTTGCACCGCCATTATTTCACTCATTTTTTAATACTGAAATAATGAGTCACTATTAAATGACGTATAAACAAAAGGGATGTTTTGTTTCAGTTAATTATTGATAATGACGTATGTAAAGTGAATGTGATGCTTAATTTTTGTATCGTCATTTATGAACAGATACGTTATGAAATGCCATTCACAGTGAAAATGCGCGAAAATACACGTGTTTTATGATCTTTAATGGGTACACGTAAATCCATTAATACCGTTTAACCTCACATTTTAGACCGGTCTTATAATGCGTGGTTAGAGAGGGGGGGTCTTATATCTCGAGATATAAAGCGTACAAAATACGAGCATAGAGCATGAAAATATAAATGAATATATTTATCAATATTTAGGCATTTGAAATGAATGAAAAATTAATGTTTCAAAATACGCATACAGATATTGGGTCATACTAATGCTGTATAACAATTAATGAATTTTAATGTAAACTATTCACAGTTCAAAATATAGTAAAATATTAAAAATATTAATTTCTAAATATTTTACATTTTCTATAAAATTTTAAATAAAAATAAAATTAAGAAATTACATGTAATCATGTATCGTATGTATACGCTAAGAGTTCACATTTGTAAGTTGCGCCATTACATTGTAACAGCCCATCAAATAGCGCAACGTATAAATGTGAACTCTTAGCGTATACATACGATATATTTCGCACATTTAGGGATATGCCTGAGAAAATTACAGAAAATTACGCATCAAAGAAATTATCTTTTTGTGAAAGAAATTTTCTTTATGCGTAATTTTCTCACTGACGCCATCTAACGGCGCATGAAAAATAATATAAAAATTTATATTTTTAAATAAAAATTCACGCTTTTTACACATTTATTTTAATTTTAAAATGTATGTTTTATACATTTTAAAATTACATGTAACCATTTCGTTATTTTCGTAAATATATTATGGTATGACTTTACCTAATCAACTGTTGAGATAAATACGGGAAAATGATGGCTAATCGTAGACCTAACCTAACCTAACCAATGTAAAAAATACCGTGTCCATCTCAACAATTGATCAGGTAAAGTCATACCCCAAAAATTAGCGCGTTTTATAAACACGTGTTTTATGTAAACATAAAAAATAACAAAAATAAAAAATTAATTTTAATTTTTAATTTTTAAAAATTTAATTATAAATTATGAGTTTAGAATCATTTTTGTCATTAAAAAATGATATTAAAAATTTAGAAATTATAATTAATAAAAATAATGAAAATTATACTAAAATATTCAATGAAATAAAATACGATATTAAAAAATTAAATGAAAAATTAAATATAAACTCACATATGAATGACATTAATTCATTGAATTTAAATGAAAATGATGATAATGAATCATCAGCATCATCATCAGCATCATCATCAGTTTCCATACGATATATGTCACCATCGCCATCAGTATCATCACCAATAAAAGAAACACCATTAAATTCGAAAAAATTAAGAAAAACGCTGATAAATAACCATCGGTGTCTCATTTGTGAAAAGACATATCAAAGTCAATACAGTCTTAAACGACATCAAAACATACACCATCAGTTTCAATGTAATTATTGTAAAATGACATTTATTAATCATCATCATTTAAAGACACATATTCATATACAAAATGATAATGATAAAAAAGCATTGTTAAATGTGAAAAATGAAAAACCATTGTCAAAGTTCAAAGGTAAAAAAGCATTATTAAAGATCAGAGGTGAAAAACCATATAATGAATCATGAGATATGCGTACAGATGACGGTGAAAGACCATTATCATGTTACGATTGTAATAAATCATTTAATAATGAATCACATTTAAAGAGACATATCAAAACGCATTCATACGATTTTCTGTATAAATGACCATCATTATCATCATCATTATCATCATCATTATGATTATGGTAAAATTATAAACATTTAAAACCATCATTTCCATTAAAAACCATATTTATAATTCATATGAATATTTTTAATTAATTTTTTATTAATTTATGATTCAAAAATAAATAATAATTTTAAAAAATTATTTTATAATCGAAATTATTTGAAATTAATTTATTTTTAAAATCAATAAATTATTTTATTTCAAAATAATGAATATTTTTGAAAATATTTTCGAAATATTTTCATACATTTAATGAATGTTTTTTTACTTAAAAATTATTTCAAAATTTTGTAATTTATAATTTGATTTTTTAAATAAAAATATTAAAATGCATCATTTCTAATGTTTTTTCATAATAAATGATTAATTAATTTTATAAAATT
>JAQIXB010001309.1:0-11223 GCA_034697405.1 Mesoplophora pulchra
ACCCTTTTTCAATAGGAATGCATGGAATCGCGCCATACACATACTTACCCTGCATTTTCAATAATGCCCTTCCCTTTCCAGGGTAAAACTGGCAATTGGAAGTCGGTTCTGTACTTTATATTCATACAAATATACACGTATTTATATATTTAAGACACTTTTTGTATTTGAGCAAAGAGAGTTCGCTATTAAGCATGCGCGATTATAGCGTATATTCAAAAGAAATAAGTATCTTAAATATACAAATACGTGCAATACAGTAATGTATCAATACATTAAAGTATTGTCAAATTAATGATTTTTAAAAATATTACTTTTTGTGTCATTTTAACCCGATATTTTTAAAATTTAGGTCTTTAGTGACCTTTCCAAATGCCTATTTTATTTTGATATCATCATGCCCATAAGCTTTTTGGCATCTTTCTTTATCTTTTATCATAAATAACTTATTTATAGATTTGCAAATGGCAAAAAGAAAAAAGGGATAAAATGATTATTAATTTCTTTCAGAATTATACATTTTAGTACACAATGACATCATAGAGCACTAAAATGTGAGATAAAAAAGTAATATAATTTTTATTAAATGTAATTATCTCTTTATACAAATTGTGGTAATGATGAAAAAAATATCTTAAAATTATTTAAACTCTAAAATGCTTTTTTGAACATAAATTTATTTTATTATTATTTAAGTTTTAAAAAAAACTAAATTAAACTTAAAAATTATTTATTTATAATTATAAATTAAATGTAATTAAATACCGATATTATGTTGAGATGTTTGAAGAGGAATTATGATGATAATTGATATTATGATTATAATTTTTATAAAACATATAAATTTCATAATTAAATTATGTGAATAAAATTTAAAAATTTTAATTTTTTTTATGATTTTATATATAAATTTTAAAGCATTAATTATCAATGATGATAATTAATGGTGAATTAAGATTTAAATGAATTAATGACTTAAAAGTAATTCAAAGAAAATCTTAATGTAAATCCGAAGCCTAAAACTAAACACATCAATGACTGTTGCTATGTATTGTTACATTTGAGAGTTACCATTAAATAGAAATTCTATTGATTTACAATTATTGTTTATACGAAATCATCATTTTTTACTAAATATAAAGCGATTATATAAATTACAAACTATTCACTGATATTTAATGTCAATAAATAAACCTCAAAACATCATTATGCTTAAAAATAAACAATAAACTTATTATTTCAAAATATTTGAATTTTCAATAAAAATAATTTATAAATCAATATATTTAAATATTCTAATTTTTCAGCATATTATATGCATATAAAATTTATACATATACTATTATATTTATAAGAAATACATTAATTGATATATTAATAATATGATTATTAAAATGCTTTTATGTATTTACTTTGTATATGCACTGATTATATGGGTCTATGCCAAAATACCAAAAGCCAAAATACCGAATGCCATATTTGAATCAAAATTGATAAATCCAAAAATACCAATAATTGACTTAAATTATATATTGAATTAAATTAATATTAAATTAAATAAATCAAAATCATAGAAAGTTAATTATAATTATAATAAATAATTAAAATTCCAAATATGGTGAACCAAAATACAAACACACATCGTGATGTTCAATGTTCGGAACGTTCCGTAACCATCGAATTATCAGGGTTAAGGTCTCCTGATTTAAGGTGCTCAGATCCGGAAGATTCAGGCTTTAGGTTATCAGTTTTAAAGTTTCCAAATATTAGGTTCCATATTAGTAATTTTAATTATTTAGTTATGATCACAATTAAATTTTTAATTTTTAATTTTTAATTTGAAATTATATATACAATAATAGGTGTTTTGGCTTTCTGTGTTTCGTCCGGGACCGTGATTATAAATATACAGACATGCGGAATACATATTTAAAAACGTGATTTATGAGGTGTTCAATAAAATCCCTCATGAGCATATCAAAAATGCATTTAAAAGTTAACCTTAGAGGTTACGAACAATCTTAAAGGTTAAAGGTTTTTACATAAAAAATTTTATGTCAATTGATTTGATTAATAAAAAGTTATTAAACTTTAAAATGGTTCAAATAAACGTTCCGCATGTCTGTACATTGACAATAATGACATTTAATACTATTTATAAAATGAATATCAAATTAAAATTAGAAATCATAGCATAGATCGAATAGCATCTATTATCGAATATCATGTATAATAAAATGCAATTATAATATATTAAAATGAATGTAAAAATAACTATTTATTTATAATTTTTATATTTCAAAATTCTGCGAAAATAACAAAATGCTATAAATTAAAGTATTTTTTGCGAATCATAGCTGTGGTGAAAAAGAGGGATTAGCATTTTATCACAGATTACGAATTAAAAAGATAATTTCCAAACACAATGGTTGCTAATTATGGTGAATGCGAATCGCAACTAAATCATAGTGCTTAAATTGGAAGAAAATTAAAGTAATTTTATTTTTAGATTTACCATTTTTTGATAATGAATATGTAAAATTTCCTGTTACGAAAACCTCCTTTAAACGGATACATAAACTGTTGTGAATGGATGCCGCTTAAAAGAGGTTTTACTGTATTTAGTTTTTATCATATAAATCTACAGATAAACGTTCATTCTTTAATAGTCACTAATCTGCAATAAACGTCAATATCTAATACCTCACCTAATATCAGATAATTTTATATAAAAAATTTGTTTAAAATATGCACAAATTAATGTGCAAAATATCAAAATAAAAAATTAAGTTCTATTGGAATAGTCACTCATATCCAAAATTACTCCATAGAATTAACATTAGGATTAACTTCCTTAAGTCTTATACTTTGAGTTATACTCCTAATTTCCTTTAATCCCACTTTTGCACACTTTTAGTACGTCTCAAAACATACTCACCGTGCTCTAAAAAAGTGAGGTAAAAGGGTAGATTATGCACAACAAATAGCTTTAAATATGAAATTCAATATTTAAAAATAATATATAAAAAGTATTAAATATTCCAAACCTTTGATTATATAAAATATGAGATTTTATTATATAATTTTCGCACATAATAAAAATTGAGATTTAATTTTCTTTAAAATGAATCATTTATCAGCGTATTAAAAGCGTAAAAATGTATTTTAAAATATATTAATGTCCATTAATTAAGTAAAATAAAAGATCGCACATTCACAGACACAATGATAATTATAATAATTATTATTTATAAATTATAATTATAATAAATAATTAATATACGAAATTAACACATTGAATCCATCACCCGATTTTTAATTGTTTCTGACTTTATATGAGTATAACGTACAGAGAAAGGGAAAGGCTGAGAATTGAGAAATAAGAAAATTTATGAAAATATTAATAAAATCGGTTTTTAAAAATGTCTAAAAATTTAGTTTACATTACAATTTTTATAATATATATATAATAATAATAATTTTGTCTACAAATAAATGACAAATTTTTGTATGTCAATAATATTCATTCCTTTATCAACACCATCATTGTCATGATGTACTTTTTAATGTTTAAAAATTGAAAACATATACTATAATAATGAATTAATTTCATTTCTTAGTCATAGTCATATTCATCACAATCATTGACATCACTCTTAATTTATGACTCAAAAAGAGACAAAAATTATTCATCTTTTTACAGAAATCGCTGATGAATCATATAATAATACTCAAATTACTAATAAATAACAATACAATGATTACACAATTATTTTCAAAATGCATTATGATTTCATTCAAAAATCTACAAAAATATTTCCATTTTTTCTTTCATTTATCATTTAAATATCATTTTATTTCATTGAAATTTTATCACTATTAAATAGTTTACTTTTCAATTTTTAGTATTGTTATTTATTAATACAATAATGTCTTTCACTCTCAAAAAATTATACATAAATCTTCAATAAAAAATTAAATAAATAATTAAAAAATTAAAATGCCAAAAAATAAATAATTAATCAGAAATGATAAGAAATAAATCATTAAATATCATTAATATTATAATGTAAAAGACACAATAAGACAATAGATGAAATAAAAATTTCGATGAAAATACTTTTTTAGAGAGTGAATGACATCATTATATTATTACAAAATTTATTTTAATATTTATCAGCATTATGATTCTGTAACAATACAATACCAATATCTTTACATATTAATTTTATACCATTACATTCTTTAATTAAAATAAACAAAAAATTTTTAAATTAATATTAATACTAAATTTATGATCATTTTAAAAAAAGTTTTATAATAATAATCTCATAATTGATTATATCATAGATTCAATAATCTAAATATAGCACACAATGATTTTAAAGGCATTAATTTACTGTTTTTTAATAGTTATAGTTAATTCAGCGATTCGTAGTGTCAATACTAAAATACAATAAACAAAAGTTTAAAAAGAAATACAATGAATGTGTTAAGTGTATATGTTTTCATATTATTTTTACAGTAATTTTACATCATGATTTTTTAAATTATTTATAACATTTCTATTCTTTATTTACATAAATCATATGAACATAAAACCATAGAGTTCATAATGTATTATTAAATAGCGATGAGTGTTTTATATCATTTAAATTTATATTATATTTAAATTTAATTTCATACTTTTTTTTATATAAAGAGATTCATATGTAATGCTAATGCAGTGTCTTCATACATATGTTTAGCCCTAAATATTAATTATATTAAATAATTTGTACAAAAAAGGCACTAATATAATATATAATAATCATAATCATAATCATAATATAGAAATGCGATGTCTAAATTTATAGTTACATTTGATTTTTGATAATAAAAAGGCCGGAATTTTTTATAATATATAATGTCACACTTTTTATAATCAGAATATTTCTCTAATAAAATGTTTATATATACTTTACTTTTAACTCTACGGTTTCAGTTCGAATTTATGTAAATTATTAATTATAATGCTAACATTTAATAAAAATCGTAATTCAATGATAATAATAATAATAATTATAATAATAATTACATTAATAATAATTATATAATAATTAATAATAATAATAAATCTGTGAATTCTAAAATTTCTATATATAAATTCAATTGTGTAACGTTTATATGTAATAATATTTTGTATATTTTCATTAAAAATTAGCATTTTACAAAAATTAAGAGTTAAATCTTTTAAATGATTTTAAAATTAACTTAAAAATTATATATTAATATATAATATACGGAATCGTCTCTGTACATTCATTATGTAATAATAAACAATGAGAGAATGATAAAGAAATTTAAAAGAAAAGAAAAGAGGTCAAAAGATAATAATAATAATATAATATAATAATATATAATATAATATAATATATAATAATAATAATATAATAATAATAATAATAATATAATAATAATAATAATGTAATAATAATAATAATAATAATAATAATAATTAATATTAAAACGAAAAAATACATGAAACAGCAAAAACCAAAAGAACGGTCTCATTTCACTTAATTATGCATTTAACAAATTTTACAATAAAAAACATGAAATATTTTATAACATAATATGTGCATCATAAATAGTGAGCGGAGTCTGTCAAAAGTCTTAATAATAATATAATATTAATTTTGCGCATTAACAATTAACGGTTATTTTATCATTAACACGCTTTCACTGTTTTAGGGTATTATCAAAACACAAATATAATGCTCTTAAATCGTAATAAACTCTTAATCCCGATTTTGAAAAAACCCGATTCACCCAATGTTTTGTTTAATAATAAACAAATGATTAAATATAATCAATGAATTAATGGAAAAAACAATGAATTAATGAATTGTTATTTAATGAAAATATGAAATATTAAATCGATTTTAAAGAACTAATAATGAATGTGAAGAGAATTGTTATGAGTTTAATGTTTAATGTATTTATAAAGAAAAATTAGAGAAATGATAGTAATAATAATAGTAATAGTAAGTAATTATGTTGATTATTAATAGTGATTTTGATTAAAAGAGATTTCTTATATTTTTATATTAATATTATTAGAATATTATGCGAACTAAAAAAAGTTAATGTTTTCATTTTGAAAACTGAAGAATGCACCCCTTTTTTTTGTTTATATGATAATAGTAAAAATAATACAAAGCTTTAAGTGTATTTTATAGTTTTATATATAATATAATGTATTATGAAATATGTAAATGTTTTTATGTATATTTTTTAATGAATAATGTGACGCTAAATATTTATATGAAAATGAACATTTATAATAATAATGAGAAAATTCTAAAAATTGTATCATATATATGTGTACAAATGGTAAACCGCTAATGCAATGTACACATATATTATATATTTATAATATTACTCTTTATATTCTTCATTATCACCCGATGCTGAGGTTTATATTAAATAATTTATAATAATTATATTAATAATTAATATTTTCATATGACAATAGTCATATGATACACGTTTTAAAATAAAATAAAAAAGTATGGTGTGAGAAAACACCTCAATTTTGTCTCAGTTTATAATTCTCTTCAAATATATAATGCCATGAGCATAACAGATCCATTTTCATTTACTTTTATCATCATATTAATACGATTTCAATAATTTCATAATTTAGTATTATACTGAATTTTGCATCATTTTTCACTTTTTATGCGTTTATTTTAAACATTATTAACTAAATTAAGTTAATAATGTCGTTTTTTGCTTTAAAAGAAGTTTAGGTAATAGCGGTAAAAGTGACAATAGTTAACATCTCTTTTTGGGGTAAAAAAGAAATCAATTTTTTGTAATTATAAATGATTAATAATTAATTAATGATTTTGTATCTTTTGACAGAATTAATAAATGTTAATTATAATGACGAATAAAATATTTTCAAAGAAATAATAAAAACACGAATATTGTGATACTCCGTATTGTTGATACTTCATTCTTCAACAATACAATAAAATATATAATGCGATGATTAAAAAGGCAGTGATGCATACCATGAATGAGAGGTTTGTATATTTTCAATATAATAATAGTATAATAATATTAATAATAATTAATAATAACTAAATAATGATATTAAATGTCCACAGAAAAGAGTTCTTTGTGAAGTGCGGGAAACTCGAGATGCGGTGATGCCCTTCGGAATTTGGATAAAGCCTCCATATGCAGCATACTCAAATCCTTCAATTGTGGGATCTTTGATATTAATAAATCGTATACGCTGACGTCACCTTTATATGGCAGTTTATGAGTTCGGCTCAATTCAAATCTCAACGCTTTTCCTAACGCTTGATTCAGACGGTTTATATCCATAGTTCCTTTTAATCCCGGACGTTCTTTAGCGGACAAAAAAAACACCATAAATACCATTTATTAGTTTATAGTTAGTTTTAACGTTAAATAGAAGATTACCATATCATAGTATAAAATAAGGAATAAAAATTAAGTTAACTCAAAATCAAGTCACGGAAATAATTATATATATATATATATATATATAAATATATTTATACTATAACTGGTTTATACAGTATACACTTGCAGGTAAGCCTATTAATTACTACCTGGTGATATTAATGTATATGCTGAAAAGAGAGCCAATTCACTTTCGGTTAATTTTAATTCAGCAATACTTTTGGCCATTTCAAACGCTTGTTTCACCAAATTATACTCTATTGTATCTGTAAACATAAAGCACATTTTAGTTAATTTAAGTCATTTTTCAATATTTACAAACACTAATGCAATCAAAATATTTATTTATTGTATATAAATATATAAATATATGTATACTATGATATTCTCTTAAAAAGGGTTATCCATGATTTGACCTCATTATTGTAGTTTCAGAATTTAAAATCATACATTAGGAAATCATATGTTATTTATTGTATTTCACTCGTGTAATAAGGAAATTGATAAAATTAAATATTATTTAATTCGTTTCTATATTAAAATATATTTTATTCATTTTTTATCAAATATTTTATTATGAATAAAAATAATATTTAAAAATTAATATGCATTTAATTTTCCTTAAATTTTTTTCATCTGATTTCACATTTAACGGAAGTTAATTATTTAATACGCATAAATGAATAATCAATAATAATGAATATGCTCGCACCTGTGGTAAGGAATGCATCCATTGGCATTAGTATATCACCAAATAGTACCTGTCCCGTGTTAAGATCGCAGTATCTGCTCATTCGTATACAGCTTAATTCAAAACTCCCTTTAAATAGAAATAAATATATTAAGAAATATATTCATAATGATAATGTTCAATAAAACAGTAAACATTTAGTTGACATACCTGCTTTGAGAAGCACTATTTGGTCATCCTGAGATAGTTTCATAAATCCGGGCACCATTTTTGCGAATTCGATTATCTGTTGTATAACGTTAGTTAATCTCGAGGCACACTCTAACCATTTGTCTTCATGACCCTAGTTAATGATTCAAATTAAAGTTAATTTTAATTTAAAAATAAATGCGTAATTTATATGCGTAATTTTAGTATAATAAATGGTTCCGTACCATACTCTTAAAGTAACTAATTCTGTTTACATCCTGAGGTTTTCTCATCATATCGACGATTTGTTCTGTGGTACATAAACACGTCCGCGCGTGTGCATCAGAAACAGTCTTTGCCAATAATTCTAAGCATTAAAATCGTAATTAAAATAATAATCACTAAACAATTACATTATACAATTAAATTGTAAATGAGCTATATTTTTAACGACTATGATAATTCAACTATTACTATGCTACTAGTGTATTACATAAGAATGTTGCATATATTAAGCAATTGTGTTGACTATTACCGAGATGCGAATTATTCGTTATGGTCGCAGGAGATACTGTTGTAGATAATAGGCCATTAGTATCGGGCAAAGTATCAATCGGTTGCCTCTGATCGAACGTTGTGCTATCGACAAAATCAGTTGTACTTCCGAGGTCAAAGGTCGCCATTCCTTGTGGCGTGTAAGTATAAACTTGTGGATTGTATTTCTCTGTATATACATTCAGGTCACCGTTATTATACTGCGTATACCTATAAAAAGTAGATATAAATGCATACAAAAACATGAAATAAATATATGAATGCCAAAAATGATAATATTAATATTATTTATATACAGATATAAGTCAAATTTTAAAATATCTTAAGAAATGTACAAAAAACAAATAAAACTAAATATAAATAACATATTTTTGAAAAAAAATTAGTATAAAGTGTCAAATAATATATATTTATATATTTTGTGTGTAAATTTTAAAGTTTTAGCCGTACGATAGAAGCGTTTCCGAATAAAACGAAATGTTCACTAAAATTTAGTATTATCGGTATTGTAATAGACATGGGAATTCAAATTTCTCAAAAGTTTGCAAACGCCGCGGGGATGCATTTTTCAGATTAAAGTGACCCTCTCCCGGAATCGTATATGTTTGTCTTTAATCCGGGATTTAATTGGTATTTTGTAACTCTCCCGGAATTATGCATACATTCGTGACTCTGTTTATTAATAACACCCTAATATTAAATGCAAAGAAAATGATATGTATAAAACCTAAGGGCAAAGGTATTTCCTTCTTTCAAATCATATAAATATATTTTTTAAAAAAACAATGAAATTATAAAATATTAATAAATATAAATATAAATATGTTAAATATTAGATAAATAAACAAAAATGATTTTAATACATTTTAAAGGGAAAATGTCAAATAATACATTAGTATTTATAGCACATGCTACACAAAGACAGAGTTAAAGCATCATTTGCGATTTCATTTATCACATTCATTTTGAAATAGTGTTTTAAGTGCCAAATATTATGCAATTCTATGATATAATTTAAAAATATTTTTTTACACATTAAAACGCGTAATTATTATATTGAATGAAAGTGTCATTTTCATAGGAAAAGCGACATATATGAGCACATGTGATTGCTATGAACATATTAATAGGACATGTGAAGGAAGTGGTTTATTGGTTAGGTTAGGTTAGGTTAGGCGATACGTACCCATTGGTAATAGCGTTGTACGGCACGTGTTGGCTGGAGGAGGACGGCTGCTGTGGTGTCTGTTCCAATACAGAACTGTCTGGAGATGTTTCCGAAGATGTTTGTGAGGGGTATGTGGAGGGGACCGTTGTGGGTGTGGGGGGCTGACCACCATTCGTGGTGGTTTGTCCCGGCGGACGGACTAGCTGCGCACGGTGGAATCTCACTTCGTCTTCTACTTTTTCCCTCTGCTTTTTTGACATGCGCCCGAATTTCACAGCTAAAATCATTTCATACATATTTACTTTTAATTTAATTAAAATTAATTTAACATAATCAATAAATGCATTTTTATATGTTATATTCTAATAAAAGGAAATTTGTGTATAGTTATAATTACCATCTCTCGACATGCCTAAAGCGAGACACTTTTGCAGTCGGCAGTACTGGCATCTGTTCCTATTAACCCGATCGACAACACAGTTCTTTTGCCGTGGACATTGATAATTGACCACACTCGATTGACTCCGTCGGAAAAAACCCTAAACATTTACAATCATTTACTTTTATTATATCACACGAATTAATAATTAAATTTTATAAATAATGAAAGTGTATAATTTTCAAATTTAATACGCGATGTAAATTAATTAAGCCTTTGAATACATTAACTTATTTATTATTATTATATTTTAGTTTATTTACATTCGTGTTTATTTAAATTTGTTTAATAATATTCGTTAAAGTGCTTATTATGCTTATATAAACTAGCAATTTAATAGAATAAGTATACGCACCTTACAACCCTCACATGTTATTACACCATAATGGACTCCTGAGGATTTATCACCACAAACTTTGCATGGAATTATTTCAATTTGTGCTGTAAATATAATATAAAAATTAATTATTTTTATAATTATAATAGTAAATAGTAATAGTTAATAGTGAAAATCTAAATAATAGCGTTAAGATATTTTTCAAATAATTATAATAAAAATTAAAAATCTTAAAAAAGGGCGTTGAAATTTAAATAATAATATTAACTGAATTAGTAATGTATAATGACTCATTATATGACAGTTCTTTTAATGAAATATTATTTATTTCCATTTATATATAATTCATATATTTTATAATA
>JAQIXB010001310.1:0-11214 GCA_034697405.1 Mesoplophora pulchra
AAAGTTATTCGCATTTAAAAGTGGAAAAAATGTCATTTTTCACTTTTTTTAAATTTTAATACTTTTTTATCACGTGACTAATTTGAAAACTATTAAATAACAAAACCTCAGCTATTCATTGATAAATTTATGAAAAAAAATATTCAAAAAATCTAATACCCTTTAAATGGGAGCCTTTTTATTTTAGGTCATTTCATTTGGATCACCCTGTATATACAGACTTAGATTGATAATTACTTTTGGAGAGTATAGCGTTATCCATCCGCCACCGCTTAAGATTAATTGTAATGTTCTATTTCGTGGCACTAAAATGTCTGAGACATCATCCAAACTAAAAGAGTATATTTACAGATGACATAAAAAGGCTTAGGATATAAGTACCTGAGTGTATCCAAAGTTCTTAGATAGTCACAAATGGCATCCCTTTCTCTTTTGATTAATCTAACTCCAGAATGGGAAATTGCGATTAATTCGACATTCGGGAGGTTTTTTCCTCCCGATATAGGGTACAAACGACAGAAATATGTGGGTAATTCTTTTGCGAATTCTATTATATTCCTCTGAAAAGAGACTTTAGGTGTCGATGAATATAGATTATTGCAATTAATTCCATTATTATGTAATTGTGACTGAATTTTCAATTTTTCATCACCGTTTAAACGTATACATGTATGGGAATATGCGTCATGTACGATCTGACAGAATATGAGAAAAAGCATCAGAGGATTATCGATGCTTTCTCCGGGAGAAAAGACCTAAGAATAGAAAATATCATTTTTAAAAAATTAAATTTTTATATTTTTATTTTAATATTTTTATTTACCTCTTTTCTAATTCGTAGTTTCCATGCGACTTTAGTATATGTTAAAAAATGTGAATCATTAGATTCAAAGAGTTTCGTTTTAATTGACGTATGTCCCGATCTGTTTACTTCTGAAGGAAGAGGTGCATCGATGGGGTTAAGGAATTCGCTGCTTTCCTCTAATTCAATACGATCAAAAGAAAGGCGATCGTGTGAAAGACTCGAGACAATCGGCGGCGGCGGTAATTTTCTATTATGACGCATCATTATTGGTGAGTTCGGGGCATAGAAACTGCTCGAAGGGGCTATTGAGGGCGGCGCACTTTCGTCTAATTGAAGCATAGACTGATACGTCGGGTTAACAACAGGTTGCGTAATGTGTCCATTAGTTGGAGGTGGTGGTGGAGGCACACTCATCCTTTTAATTTGTTTTGAAGACGTTAATTCACTGTTCATGTGAGAATGTGACGAGATTCGTTGTGCAGGTATACTAGAAGATATACTCTCTTCATAGGCAACACTGTTTATAGTACTAACATCATCAAAATAAATAGCCGGTGCTGTTGACTGACTCATGCGGTCGCCACATTCGGCCTGAATCGTCGAACTCATGGTATTCGACATTCTATTGTAAGGGCCGAGTTCGTCCCTTCGCTCGCGACTCTCTCTGCTGCCACTTTTACGCGATTCCCTTTGATTCTTAATGCTTTCTGCATGAGTATCTTCATAATTACCCATAATTGCATTGCTTCGGGCATATTTCTGTGCATTCCCATTATCTGTTGAATCTAAATTTGGCCCGAAGCGTCTTAACGCAGGTAAATTTGGCTCAATAAGTTCATTGTTAGCATTTCTAAGGGAACCCATTAATTGCTGTTCCAACAATGCTTTTCTAGTTTCAGACAACTTTCTAATGCCCGCAGTTGTGATATCGTCCATGCTCCGGCTTTGCATCGGCGTCCGTTCTCTGCTATCTTTTCGGGAACGTACACTTTGATCTATGGTAAGCTGTTCTAATTTGGCTTTCATTTCTGAGCTGATCCTTAGTTTCCCGACACTGCCCGGAACCGCTTTTGTATTCAATTTCACGATATTCTCATTTTTGTTAATCTGTGGCATTGAATTTAAACTTTCATTTCTGTCGTGTTTTGAATCAATCATTTGATAATTTTCTTTTTGAGTGTTTTGATCGTTCATTTTGATTATTTCGGGATAATCGACAGAATATTGATTGATATCATCGCCAAAACGGTCGCATTTTTCCATTTGTTTTTTCATTTTGAACTGAAAGAAACTGGGGGCAGAGGAACCATCATCTCGTGGCGGAGGCCATCTCCACTTTCCAATGCGTACAGTTTTTGCACGTCCATATACATCGGCATAATTGGCTGTCGGTGATAATGGCGGTGGTGGTGGCGGAGGGGGTGGCGGTGGAGGTATCGACGAAATTGTCGGACCCAAATGATTTGATGAATCGGAATATGATTGATTTTTATATTCTAAGTTAGGAGATGGTGACATTATTATCGGTGATGATATATTATGTGCCGCAATGCCCATTGAAGAATCAACGGGTGTCTGCGAAAGTAATGGTAATGGTGACATTTGAAGCATCGGAGAGAGTGATGATAATGGCATTGATGATGGTGTCGAATCATTTTGTGGTGATGTGTTCGGACTGACTGTTGATTGTGCTAATAAATGTTGCAATTGTTGACTCTGTTGCAATAACTGCTTTTGTATCTCGAGATTTTGCTGCACTGCGGATGCTAAAAACGCACGCTGTTGCATTTGGATCATCTGTTGATGAAGAACCTGATGCTGTATAATTTGAGAGGTGTCCACTAATGGCACAGTCATCCCTGCGATATTCATTAACATATTCGAAGAAACATTTTGATCTTTATTATCGGCTAAATTTTGGTTTAATGATGAATTTGATACATTTGAGTTGCGACTTAAACTCACCCGTGGCTGTGTCTATTAAAAAATAATATGATTTAATATCATTTTAATAATAAAAGTAAATTACCTTTAGTTCGTTTCCTCCCCCTTTTAAAGAATGCGCTAATTTGTTTGGTTCATTCAGAAACTTAAAATCTGTATCTTCAATTATTATATCATTCAAATTAAATGTTTCACAGTTTATTGATGATGATCCAATGCTTTTATCATCATTCGAATAATTTATCAATGATTTGGATCCCCCTTTAATAGAAGCGGCTAAAGATCGTGCATCGCTCAGTTCGTCTAAATTTGCATCTAAAACCGGATTAAATAAATCGTCTAAATACTGATCCAATTCCGATGTATGTGAAGGTATTCGGATATTTTTTACGTGTGATGCGAGTGATGGTGATTCGGAAGTATCGGACATCGCAGAGCCGCGAACGGCGACATAATCACTGTCTCTACTCATGGATCTATCGATATATGCTTTGGATGTGTGTGAATATGGAGGATGTCGTGACTGTGGCTGTGGAACCGATTTCTTAAAACGAACATTTGTTTCGTTTGATTTTTCAGAATAATTAGCATTTGATTCGTTCATATCTTTATGTGTTTCATTCCTCAATAATCGATAATCCGCTCCGTTTGAGGTATTCGATGACACAGATGAAGACGATGATCTGCTCGAAGGTCGTATAACATGATGAGAATGTTTCAATGCGCGTTCATCAGTGCTTTCATCGGGTTCAGCGGGTAAAGGTCGTAAACTCATGTTAGGTCGACCTTTACTTAAATGACCATTTAAGTTAGGTTTAAGAGCGGGTGTAATATGGTGTTCATTGAAAGCATTTCCTTTGCTATTAGTATCAATGAAGTGGTCACTGCCGCCCATTAATAATGATGTTTTTTCCAAATCGCGTCGTGATGCAAAATAACGATCGTTTAATGCTGATGATGCTAAACCCAATTCCTGCATTGAGATACTTCTTTTATTTAAGAGTTTCGATTGATTGTGATTTGATTCTTCAGAATCATTTTCTTTAGAATAATCGTTTCTGTTTTTTTCGTTTTTAACATATCTTTGATTGAGTTTGCTAGTTTCTGAAAGTTGCATCTTTTCCATTGAAGGACTTTGTTTACTTAAGTATCTCTCATTGAGACGACTTCGTTTTGAAAGACCAATATTTGTGTCTAAAGGTGATAATGATTTAGATTCAAAATCGGAATTATTTTCATCCATTAAATGGCCCATTGACACTGAACGTGCACCGTGACCGTTCGGAATGTATTTTTGTGATTTATTTTTATTATTCTGTTCATGTGAAGAATAATAACTATTTACGGATGGAATTTGATCTTCGAAATCACATTCAAATCTGTTTATACGCTCCGGATTATGGGGTCTGAAAATCAATTATTTTAAATTAATAATTTTAATAAAATATTAATTAAAAGTAAAAAATAAGTGAAATGTTAACTTACGACAAAGACTTTTTATCATTTCGCGTTTTACTTCTATCTGCTGATATGAGAAAGTAACTTTTGCATACGGGAAAATGCGGAGGAATTTCCATTTCTGATATCATATCGAATACGTAATCATTGCCATTTATTTCATAAATGTCTCCATCATCCTCCAAATCGACGGTCCAACCAAATGTCGTGTTAAAGCCTTTCGCACTCAGTAATTCTGACGCAAAAGATTCTCCCGTAGTCCATGAGTCAATTGAGGCGTATTTACTATCACCTTTAGTTAACACATAAACATTAGATAAGAAAGGAATTTACTTATCTTTTAATAAAAAGTGATTACCGTCATGAAACTGTGCCTCAAGTGCCATGTTACACCGCTTAACATTCGATTTCCATTCCAATAGTGTCGGAGGATACGTACGAACATTGTGCTGTTCAATATGCTCACTCTGAAGTAACTGTTTTTTAAAAATATAAATCATTTTAATTATAAAATAATTAAAATTAAAATTCAGTTAATTTCAGTTAACGTTATAGTACCAGTTTTTGAGAAATCGCTTTATATCCATCACAACCATGATCGGAAACATATCTAAATATAAATTAAAATTTATTATTTTTTATTCATTCATTAATATTACTTAAATGCGTTTAGCACTTAGGTTAAGGCCCTTAACCATTGTATATTATCATTCATATTATTATTGTATTTATATTAACCGATAAACATTTAATTGCTAAGAATATCACAATAATTGTTGCGTAACTTATAAAGGGTGTTTATTGTTTTATCATAACCTCTATTTAATCATAAATAGTAATATGTGTAAAATGTGTGTAAAATAAAGAAAAAATATAAAATTATATATGAATAAATGGTAGAAAATTGTAAATTACTTTAGAAGATATTTGAAGAGCATGGGACTCGGATTAAAGCATTTGAGGCAATTAACTAGTAACTGCCATCCTCTTTCGTTATTCTCTGAATTCTCATTTTTCCACGTCTGATTACATAACTGACATAATATTTCATCTCTCATCGCAGCGTTTGAAAGACCCTTTTGTATTATATAATCTGATAATATCTTTTCCTTTTTACCGTTCAAATTATTATCATTCATATATCGGAGAATCTAAAATGCAATGAATCATTTGTAAATTAATTAATAAAAACAATTTTTAAATTATTTAAATATTATATTTAAATATTGATAATACCAATTTAAACATAGATAAAGAATCCTGAAAATCCGATTCATTATTTTTGGCTAAAAATGGTGTTTTTATCGGTTCGCGTTTCATTCCCCATATATGTGCGCGAAAATAGATATTCGTGAATTTTGTAAATGCGTGATAATCAATGTCTGAGGGTAATCGAAATCGTAACCGCGGAACAGAAACATGACACTGTACTTTTGCGACATTTTGAAGTGAATGAATACAATTCCAATCTGAATCATTAATAAATTTTAAATAAATTTAAATATCAAAATATAAAAATTACCATCGCATTTTCCAAATATGTATGCCAATTCCGCGGGAATTTCCAAGTGATTGACCCCCGCCACAGCTCTCGTCCTTTCAATTTCTTCGCGCACCGCTTTTTCTTTTGCCCTCTCTAATGCTATGCGATCGGCCTCTTTTTGTCGGCTTTGAATTTCTTTCATCTGAATTTTAATTACATTTAAAAGTCAGAATGAAACTCAAATAAAAAATTACCATATTTATACATTATTAATTATTAATTAAATATTTAATATTTAATATTACGTATTTATAACCCTTATATTATTCATATTATTAAATTGTGAAATTAAACATATAAAATTATATAATGGTATTTTTAAAAAATTATTGTATATAATTGTGTTACATTTTAACATTTTTAGAATAGTTTCATTGGTTAACTATAGAAATACTTATTCTATATATTAAACTGTCAGCATTTCTAAATATTTCTTGAGATTAAATGTTAAACTTAAAATAGAAAAATAATTATATTTTTAATAAAATTGTATTATAAATTAATTTTTCATAATCTTATAAATAAAAATAAATTATTTATATAATATAATTATAGTTAGTAGTGTATCACTGTCAGTGACCATTGTAAGGTACTGGACATATATGTATATCTGTCACAATATAACATTTTTAATCATAATTAAATAATAATTATTGTATGGCAACTTAACATCAAATTTGATAGTTTAAACTATCTATAGTAATACCGTTTTACCTCACATGTAAGCACTGATCTTATATCGCGAGGGGTGATCATTTTTTAAGATTCAATAATAGTGCTCATTTGAGGGGTCTTATACCTCGAGGTATATGACGCCCCACTCAAACCTCGCGATATAAGATTAATGGTTACACGTGAGGTAAAACGGTATATAGCATATATCGTATGTTAAAGTTATAACAGGACTATGGCATGCACATGAACAAACTTTAAGGCTAATGTGTGGTAAACATGTTATTGTATGCAATACATTGGAGCGATATTATGTACATGTTAATAAATTATAATATAATGCGACTGTATTGTGCTGCTATAAACTGTTAGTTTAGTTTGGGGCAAAAATAGCGTAACATATACTATACTTTCAAAATTAAGTATAAATTTTATAAAATAAAATTATAAAATATAAAATTTTATAAATTATAAAATTATACTAATTTATTTATTTTAATAGATTAGTAAAAATGATGCCGTCATGCATTTAAAGTAAATTGATGTCATATTTAGCAATTTGATAAATTAATAGATTTTATTAATTTTATAAAATTAATAAAATAAAATTTTGATAATTTTATAAATAATAAGAAATAAGCATTTAATTCATACCCTTAGATATTCTCGTTTTTGTTTAATCATCCTATAGTTTGCCTGAGTCTTAATTATGGCGTTTCGAATCTCTTTATATTTACATCTCTGTCTATAGCCTCTGAAAATTGATTGAATTTTAATAATATTGTAACGTAATGCCACATAATGACGTCGTGATAAATATCCACGGATATGACGCTGTATGACAATAGCCGATAAATTTAATAAATTAACTCTTTCCTTTTCTAATGATTGATCGAGACATTCACGCAAAAATATCTGAATATACAAATATTTAAATTATTAAAAATTACTTAAAATTATGCTTAAATATAATAAAATACTTTTGTTGATCCGATCTGATAATGTTCGTAATATTCCGGAATTCGGTTTAATATGATTTTACACATTTCTTTGGATGAAATTCCCCGCGGATTTCGTCCTTTTAATAAACATTTGTATCTATAAACAAAAGATGTTTCGATTTAAAACAATGAAATGTGATTAAATAAGAACCTTAAAACGAAGTGTGTGAACTTCATACGAATGGGATATCCGATTTTTCTTATTTTTATAGTTTCCATCATTCCCGAATACCTGAGCTGTTCCAACACTACATTAGTGTCGAATTTCATCGGTGCCTTTTCATTATTGGGTTTAATACAACGAACAAACCATGGGTTACATTTCGACATAATTTCTAAGAGTGACTGAAGAGAGTCCTGAAATCGCGCGGATACTGTCGGAGTTCGCGGTTTCATTGTGATAAAACGACCGTCACTTCGACTGAACGTTTTATTCGATTCACTAAAATCACGTAAATTTTGAAACATTTTCGAAATCATTGGCATTTTACTATTAATTAACAGTTCTAAAACGTCATGACGTAATGTGTCTCTGTTTTTGTCGAGAAAACCATCGACAGAATACCATACATGACCTGCATAATGCTTAATACCGAATTCCATGGATGACATTCGTGGACGACTGTACAATTCATTGAGAGCATGATTAAAATGACACTTTTCAAGAAATGAATTATCTGATGCTTTTGGAAAATTACTTTCATCATCTAAAAGTGATAATATTCCAATGGGTTTTTTTGCTATTAAATTTAGTACATTTTGATTGTCGGGATAAACTAGTTGTTGCCAATCTATTTTCTCTTTAGCATACTCCTGTTGTTCGATTTTAAAAACGTATTTATTAAAATATGATTGAAGTGTTTCGTTAGCATAGTTAATGCAAAGCTGTTCGAAGCTGTTTTCTTTAAAATCTTCGAAACCGAAAATATCGAGAATGGCTATGGTGGTCTTTTTTGATCCTTTATAGACCATGAGATTAACTCTTTGTACTAGCCAAGAAAATAAAGACGAATATAGTGCTTTTGCTATTGCATCTCTGGCGTCTAATGCTTGATCTATGTTAAGAGGTGTAATCATTCGTTCATTTCGCGCTTCTGTCGTTTTTACTGTTAATGCTTTAAATATACCCTCTAAAGAGAGTTGTAACAAATGAGATATCCAACGAATTTCGGCGTCACTGCCCACATCAACACCCTCCTGACCATGGCGCAATTGCTTATGAATAAAGTATATGTTTCCCAAATGGAGAACGGATGAGAGAATTCTGAATATGGTATCCTGTTCCTCGTTAGTGAACCCCAATACCTGCATCGCTGCCAATAAAAATCGGAAATCTTCGGCATCATTTTTACCATCGATTTCTGAAGAGCCGCCCTGATTTAAGTAAAAGTATTTATCCGCTGATTGAAGACCGTACTTTTCTTTTTCTTCATTCGTAAGACCCGATAAAAGTTCATAAAAAACGTGATAATTTCGTTCATCCGCTGCTTGAGTTACAATTCGAGACTTTTCTAAGAGATACTCTGTAGTTTTGGCACCCGTAATTATACCTCTGAAATAAGCATCAATTAATATAAAACTTTTATTGTCTTAAAAATGTGATTAAAATCGTAAATTTAAATGCATATTCACATACTCTTTAAAATGAATTTCTAAATATTTTCCGAATCGGCTCGAATTGTTGTTCTTAACTGTTTTTGCATTACCAAATGATTCCAACAATGGTGTCGCTTCCAATATTTGTTCAGTAATAATATTACTGAGGGACTTATTCACTGCTGCCAAATATTGCATTACTAACTTTGTGTTTTCGGTTTTACCGGCACCACTTTCGCCGCTATATACGAATGAAAAGTTAATTTATATACTGACATATCCATAGTTAAAATTATTTACCATATGACCACGACCTGATCATCTCTATCTTTTGTCATTCGTGAATATGCTGCACCGGCGATGGCAAACAAATGTCTATAGAAATTTCAATGCATTTTTAATAAATAAACTTATATTTAATTTTATTTATTTTATTGTATTTTTTAATAATTAAATATTTCACTTACGGTGGTAATGTCCCTAATATTTGTCCCTCATATTTCTTGACATTTTCAATTCCATAAATGTCGTACATTTTATAAGGATTAACAGATACTAATATACTGCCCGCAAAAGTCTGTAAATATTTTCATTTAAAAGTGATTAGAATTAAATAGTTTAAAATACGATATAAATTAAATATTAAGCTATGATTGTAATTTAATAGGCGTTTCACATTTTAAGAATACACTATTTCATGCGTTTATTGAATTACAATTTTTCAGAATGTTAAATACCATTTTTATATGTAAATAGGTTTTTATTTTTATAATTTTATTAATTAATATTTCAACTTTAATAAAATAATGACATTTAAGAATTTAAATTACAATAAATATAATACTAAAATAAAAATTACATTTACAATAAAATGCACTATAATTGCATATTTTAAATATAATATATAAATATTTTAAAAACATACGTATATTATTTCTTTTTCATATCGAATTTTGATATTTGAAAGGAGCAGATTCTCCGTCAGATTTCTGTTAATAAATTTCAATGAATTAATTTTAAAAAATAAATAAACATTAAACATACAAAAATATTAGTGTAAAATTTGGTTAAATTATGGTTAAAATACTTACGACAAATTAATCATATCATTTTCCCCCTCTTCAGGGAGCTCTTCACATAGAGATGGGCATTCCATTTTTGAATAAATTATATAAATAATAAATATTAAAACTTATTTTAGATCTGCAGTCATTGACATGAATCCACACTTTGAAAAGCGTCCGAATTCCTCAGATGATCGCACGAATGAACACGCGTGAAAAAGCACGTGAAAAGCACCTCTTTTATTAAACTATTTACGAATAAAATTTTCATTAATTTTTTATTAAATTATAATTAATTAACATTTTAATTATGTTCAATGATTAAATATTTTATTTTTATATTGCATTTTTGCATTAAAACATTGAAAATGTGTAATACACTTTTGTATAAATGGACCCTTTAACATGATAATGATTAAGGAACATTCTATAGATACTGACCTCTAAAATTGCAGCTGAACTTTAATATGATTGAACTTTAACATTCGGCACTACGATAGAACATGTCATAATTGAAGCCATTTTGAGACTGAAGTGCTGATGCTGTCAGTAAAAGCATTAATGCCCGTTTCTGCTTCGAAAAGGTTTTTTCAACCTGTTTAACAAGTACTAGTATTAGTATTAACTATACTATTAACTATAGTATTAACTATAGTAAAACTAAAGAAATACACATTCCTTCACAACCTCTACACGCTTGAATTTCACTCACGGCTATTTGCAAAGGGATTCATAAATACGTGCTATTTTTTGGTTATGTATTCAATTGCCATTATCGGAAACATGCATATGATTGAATTAAAAACATGTTCATTCATATTATGCATAATAATAAAAGTATCATAATAAAGAATTTATCATTATAAACACTTTTTAAATATATTTATTATTTATTTTTTTATTAAATATGCTAAACATTTTATTTAATTACTTTAATTAATTGCTTTAAATATTAAAATATTGTAAATTTTGTAAATTTTTAATTTTTTGAATGAATAGAAATACTATTGATAAATGTGAAGATCATTAACCTATAAATTCAGCACAATTTTTCTCATCCCAATTTAATGAAATCATAAACCAAAATAATCACATTTCACATAAAATATGCACACATAAATAATAAATAAT
>JAQIXB010001311.1:0-11214 GCA_034697405.1 Mesoplophora pulchra
TATGATATATTTAAATTGATAATGAAAATAGCATTTTATGTTTATGAAAATTAAAAATATAATTTTATATATATATTAATGAATACATTATAATATCTAAATTTAAATTTATGATTAAAATTATCACAATCATAGAGTTAGAATTAAATTTAAACATAAATTTAAGAGATAAAAATGTGCATTATATTATTGTAAAAATACATATATACGCATATATATGCATAGACCTTTTTAATGAGATAAAAGTTAAAACATGAAAACATTACGATTTTCACTAAATTTAAAAATAATATATAAATAATTATAATTAAATTAATAGATAATCGCAAATTTAACATTAAATAATTTCAAATGATATTTTTAATGTAATTTTAATTAAAATTTTATTCATTTTTATTTATCATTTACTATATCAGTATTTTATAGTCATTTATCTATTTAAATCTAATATTTTTTATTTAATGTGCACATTATATTAGTATATTTTATAATAAATTTTATATTTAAAATTTAATCATCGGCATGCGTTTCAAATATTCTGATTTTAAAATCACATCCTTTTAAATATCATTATTTATTTTAATTATAATATCGTTATAAAATCATGATTTAAATCATTTTAATACATATTTATAAATAAATACATATTTATATTGATGGTAATAGTTTATGGCAGTAAACGCTATTATATACACATTATTAGTATGTAAAAGTATACACATTTATAAATATTGTTTAATATAAAGGATATAATATTTTAAAATATAATTTTTATAAAATTAAAACAAAAGTAATGGATTGACACTGATCATTGAATTTTTTTTGTTAATGATTAATGCTGTTATATAATAACGACATTTTGATTTTTAATGACCGCTATGCCCGAATAAGATTTAAGATAACCCCATTAAAATGTACTATTATATACTATAATATATTCGAATACCATACCATACGAATATCATTATGTTATATGCAATTCATATGTGAACTTTTTATGTAAAAAATAATAAAATTTTAAAAAATGACTTTTGTGGTTTTTATTCATAAATCAAATTTTGTAATGCTAAAAATATGCAATCATTTTAAAGATATATAAATATTAAATAAACGTTAAAAATTTAAATAATGTTTTTTTTAATATTATTATTTATTAACTTTTTAATCGTTTAAATTTTTATAATTATTATTAGAGGCGTAAAATGTGCTTAAAATGCTTTTTTATGTTAACAGATAAATAAATAATTGAATGTGTCCATAACTATTAAAAAGATGTCGTTTTGGACCATATTATTTTTGCTTTTTGCTTATTTGTCATTCCAAATACTTTTTTGTTTAAATTTTTGCTTAAAATTGACGTCTCTAATTATATAAAAACATTGATTTAGTGTTTGTCTGTGTGCATAACGCTTTTCAATGACATTTGATTGATCGAAAGAAATATTAATAATAAAAAATTTCAATACATATAAATCTTTACATCACTGAAATATTTAATTCAAATTTTTAACAATTTTTATGAGAACAGTTCTATTATGTAATATTAATAAATAAGTGATAAATTTTGTTAAAATTTGATAAAAATGTACAAATTTAATGATTTAGCATTATATTCATGTTTACATATTTGTAAAATATGAGCGCCAAATAAATGTCAAATGTGCAAATAAAATTTTGAATGCGGCTTATTTTTGGCTGAATCCGGTAGTGTTAAACTTAAATTATAATAAGAATTTTTCATAAACAATGTTAAAAGAGGCAATAATTTTGTTAATAAATTTGTCTAAAATATTATCAAAAGTGTTAAAAAAGATTTAAATAATTTTAAAAAATCTTAAAATTTGTTTTACTCTTTAGTTTCCCCTTAGTATATAATTTGACAAAACGCATCGAAAAAATAGTTTGTAATAATCTTATAATGTATATTTTCCATTAAAGCTCACTTTTTAGAGTCAATCTTATAACTCAGAGTGATCATATGGGTCTTATATCATGTGATATTAGTTTCTTTACCCGTACTTCCCATTTGCATATTTTTTGTGCATTTTTGGAAAATGTACTTTTTATACATTATAAGTCCGGGTCTATAAAGTACTATTATAAGGCTAAAAAGTCATATTATATTATATGCATTTATTGTTATTTTAATTTTACATAAAATAAAAAAATAAGTAATATAATAGCCGCATTAATATTTATATTTTAAAAATATTTGCATACAGGTATTTACCTGTATTTATATCATATTTATTTTATTAATGATTACAAATATTTATACACATATTTAAATAATATTAATAATATTTGTACAGTATATAATATGACATACGAATTGAATAATTTGAATAAAATGATCTTAAATTACACATATAAATTTCGAATTTATTAGAGACAATATAATACTTAAAAAATAAATATTTTCATATTATATTTATATACATAAATATGTAAATATATAAATATGAGATTTTTGTTATAATATAGCATTATGATTAAGTATTATAATTTAACCGTTACTTCCATACGTTACTTCCTCATCATAATCATAATTAAATCGATTGTAATGTGCAATGACATGTTAAACATACTCTATGCATATGAATATTTAACATTTATTTTATGCATCGATAAATGAGAATATTTACAATTTTAAAATCCGATATGCCAATAATATGCATAAAATATACATGAATATTGCACATTATCAATGTCTTTGGGTCAAATATATATATAGCCATATTTATGAACATAGAGAAAAAATGCATGTGTAAATGAGACTTTTATTTTAAATTATATGCTAGTGTTAGTAGTAATACTAGTTACTTTTATAAAAATAATAATAATAATAATATTAATAAACGAAGTCCATTGTGCATTGTATATGCATATAAATATATAAACTATAACAAGCTAATCATTGATCTTCAATTTTCGGCTTGTCTTTTTATTTGGTACAACTAGATACTAGTTAAAATTACAACAATATACATTCAATATGATAAAATATAATGCACAAATGACTTTATAAAATATTATATTAAATATTATATAATGTTATATAATATTTTATTAAGAGAAATGTCGACATAAATAGCTAAATTTTTGATAAATAATTATGCTGTTAAGTATTGAATAATGAATAGTATTTGCTAGTTGAAAGTTATACATTAAAAATAACAATAAAAGCGATCCTTCCGGGTTTAGGATTAGTTTTGGTATTAAATAACATTTAATGTGTCATTTTAATTTATAATTTTTTAAAAATATATTTATGCGAAAAGTTTATCATTTTCGAGGCTATAAATATATAGACATTAAATGATGCGTTAAAAATGATTATCTTTAATCACAGTATTAATGGCAATTTATGTCATTTTTAGATAACTTTTGCCAAAGAAATCGACAGTAAACAGGACTTACAACAGGAGGAATCAGCACATTTACCGGCAGAACATCGGTCATTTCCCTCTAAAGGTGGACATGGACCTCCGCACCCCCACGGCCCTTCACACGGTCCCTCACGTCCACTTTCTGACGCTTCTCCCAATGAACCATGGCCTTTGGGCCGTCCCGATGTGTCTCAAATTAAAGTGAGTTTTTGGTATATATGAATATATGATTTTTTATATAAACATTTAACTATAATTTTAAATGTATATATAATATGCGATTAAATTTATAAAAATAAATTTAATGCAATTTAAAAATAGATTATTTGAAAGTATATATAATTATTTATTATAATTATAAAAGTAATTACTTTAATTACATTTAATATATAATTTATCATAATCGTTATCGAATGTAAAATTATTGATGTTTGAAAATGAATTTAATTATATTTAATGATTTTTTGTTATCACATTAAAAAGGCATTGAATGTGAAATGTGAGAAGTCCTTAATGAAGGTTAATGTCGAATTCGATAGACCATTTCATGGATTGATCTTTAGCAAAGGCCATTACAGGTGAAGAATCATAAAATACATTATTTCATTTTCATTTACAATAAATCACTAAAGATTTTAATAATGCATGTTTCAGTGATCCCAAATGTCTGCATCTACCTCCAGGTATATATACAACAAAAAGTGTTAAATGCCCGAATACTTTTAACATGTAAGTTATTTTTGCCTCCAGGCACTGGTCAGCTTCAAGCAAATTTTGAAATATTTCTCGGTGCCTGTGGAATGACTAGCAGTGAACAAAGTGGTACTAATGGTGGCAGTGCCCCTGGTGCCGGTCTTTCCATAGAGAACACGATAATAATTCAGTATGACGCTCAGGTACAGGAGATTTGGGATCAGGCGCGACGACTCAGGTGCACATGGTATGACTATTATGAGAAATCAGTCACTTTCAGACCCTTTAATGTCGATATGCTCGATGCTGTCACTGCTAACTTTTTGGGTGATAATATCCAATGCTGGATGCAGATACAGGTTGGGAAAGGACCATGGGCCAGTGAAGTCGCGGGCATTGTCAAAATAGGACAAACTATGACCATGGTACTAGCAATTAAAGACGATGAGAATAAGTTTGATATGTTAGTAAGAAACTGTATTGCTCACGATGGTAAACATCAGCCCATTCAATTGGTGGATGAATACGGATGTGTGACACGACCGAAGATAATGTCACGGTTCCAAAAAGTAAAAAACTTCGGACATTCCGCTACTGTAGTATCATATGCATATTTTCAGGCATTTAAATTTCCTGATTCAATGAATGTACATTTCCAATGTGTTATTCAGGTATGCAGATTTGAATGTCCTGAACCAACATGTGATGGTGACCCGAATGGTGAATATTTACCTGTTCCGAGAGAACCCTCCCAAAGTGGCAGTGAAAATAAACCATTGTATCAGAAAAAACCACCACAATTTAGCAATATTAAGCCGACAGTGGCCACTCAATTCCTAAATAAAGTGCTCGTAAATCGAAGGGGTGAAATAAATCCAAATAAAAGTGACATCAGTGTCATGGGAGGTTATGCAATATCAGGTACCGGAGGAATGCCGCGATCTCTTTCAAAGCGTAGGAAAAGACAGTCATCGGCTAATGTTAAGGATATAAAAACGGAGAGAGTGATTCAGGTCGTGGCTCCGGGTGATGTCGCATTTAACTTACCATTGACTAATGACAACGATTCAATGACCACTGATAGTATATTTTCGGGACGATTAAATCTTAATGATAACTCTATTTGTATGTCAATGGCGGGATTTACCGCAGGATTAGTGTTTCTTTTGTTATTACTTATATTGTCGTGTATCGTCACAGCATTTCTCTTTTTACGAATTAAACATATATCATCATTCGAAAAGAAATTTAAAGAAAATTTTATTTCATACGAAAGAAATGATATGCTGAAAATTCCCGGACTTAACAATGTCAGCATTTCAACACTCTCATGATTCACTATATTATTATTAATAAATTACATTAATATTTTCATATTTTATTCGATATTTTATTTATGTACAAAAACATGTTATTAAAGCATAATTACGATCATTCGGATCGCATTTTGGGTCATATCGCATTAACTGATGCTAACACTTATATCATTAAATGTATTTACATTTTATACATATTTTTAAAAATCGTGAACATATTAATATTTACATCGATAATTATAAAAATATAAAATTTATTAAAAATGATTTAAAACGTATAAATTGTAATAAATGACCAAAGAATTAAAACAAAAAATACGGTGAATTTTTAAAAATATAAATGCATCTTTTTTTATCGATAAAACTTTAGGATATAAAAACATATTTATATATTTTTGTAAAAAATGTTTTAAAATTTTTCAAAATTATATGTATCAATTTATATTTTTTAAAAAATAATTATTTTTATATATTAATGTGATGTAAATAATATATTTAATTAAAGTGCACTTAAATTATTCATTATCATAGACCAATAAATTAATAAAATCGTTCACATTTAAATTTAAAAAATTATTAAATAAAATTTTTTGAAACCTTTGAATTAATTTATTAATGAATCGAATAAAAGTCATTTCTTAAATATTTCGTGTCATTATTATTTTCATTTTAATAATTATTAAATTTTAAACATAATAAAATTTTCAAAAATGGCATATGCATAATAAATATACCGTATTCCCGCGCAAATAGCTGTATGACGGTATAAAGTGAATACTTCATCATACCGGTAACCCTGAGGTATACCGGCATCCGGTGTAAATGCGGTAAATTATTTATATATAAATCCTCACTTTATACCGGCAGTGCCGGAAGTGACCAAAATCCTGTTTTTTAAAAAATGGTCACCCTCATCTATACTTCATCTATACGGGTATGGCCCTATTTGAGCGGGAATACGGTATGAATTTAAATAATGAAATAATTTTTTAAAAAAATTAAATCTGAAAATTAATAGTGAAAATTTCAATTTAAAATTTAAACATGTCACGCATATTTCAAACATCACGTATATATGTACAATAAAACCTCTACGGATAGGGCCGGAAACATTAAGAGGTTTTACTGTATTAAGTGTATTAAGTAATTTAAATAATTTAGTTACAGATATGTAAGTCATAATGTAATCGCGCTTTTATCGTGAATTAAACATTAGACGCATGTTAATAAACAAAATGCGCGATTATATCTTGAGATATGTTAAAATAAAGCATTGAAAATAATGGCGTAAAATATACGCATTTATATCTCGAGTTAATTGTGAACATACATAGTGCTATTATATTACCGCTTTACCTCACATTTTAGACCCGGTCTTATAACCCGAAAGGGAGGAAGTAGGGTCTTATAACGCGAAGTTATAGTGTGGAGTTTTATACTTCGAAGTATAAGATTTGTGAGTTAAATTCTAAAAAATTGATCACCCCTCTCGTTATAAGACCGGATTTAAAATGTGAGGTAAAACGGTTTATCAGCATATTGGGTCCCTCTTCTTAGTTTGGTAGTGATGTATTAATGCATAATATTGTATATATTAAAATATATCGTATGACTACTCTTAACCAGGACCAGGATTAACGCATATATAAGCATATATATGCGCAGTCATGGTTAAGAGTAGTCATACGATATATTCAAAATTATATTAATATAATAATAATGATACATGTTAATTATGAAATATATTATTTTAAAATAATTAAATATAAATTAATTACTAAATTATATTTATGCTTTGTATTCTAAATACTAATTCAAAATCAGTAAATTTTTCAGTCTTAAAGAGGTTTCAGATAAATAAATAATACAGTGAAACCTCTATAATATCACATTATAGTGAAGTCTCATCTTTGGTACAATATTAAAGTATTGAGTCTAATTTCACACTTTACAATTTTACACGATAAATATATCGGTATTAATTTTACACTTTTAAATGCAGTCTTATAGCGTGAGATGGGGTAAAGGATATCTGACTTTATACTCCATTTCTCTTTCATACCTTTTAAAAGGCTCAATTTAAAAGAGTAAATGAATGATCAAATATTAGGCATGAATTTAAACTTCGGTATGACGTAAGAAATATTTTAATGAATTAATTTTCACATTAACTAAAGTAAAGGATGAAATTACATTTTTAAATAATTTATAAATGTTTTATTTATAAACGTTTTCGTATATACAGTACAAAATATCTTTAAGCCTACTTTTGCATTTTAATACGAATATGCTCACTTTAAAAGCATTAAATCTATTGATATTCATTATCCATAATAAAATGCAATTGTAGGCTTAAAGATATCCTTTACAGTAATATGTGTGTATTTATAAAATATTTATTTTTTAATATTTAACTTTTAAGGATCTAATTATAACATATAAATTATTTAAATATTAAATTCAAAAAATAAACTGAACATATTTTAAGAGAATTCTCAATTAAAATTCCATTTAATAATTATAATGAAATGAATATTTAACTATCATTATATCATCGATGAATTATACTCTTAAAAAATGAGTTTTAATATATAATATATAAATATAATATAAATAAATATAATAAAATTTAATATAAAAATTAATCGTTTATAAAAAAGATAATAATTGTGACATCTAAACATTGATGATTAATCTCATTAATGCTAAGGATAAATTCGAAAATTTCTTTTAAAATCATTATTAATTTTAAAAGAAAATTATTGAAAAATTCGCATAAAACGTGCATTGAATTTAAACGATACTTTAATATTAAATAATGTAAAAAATAAAATATTTATAATTTAATATAATCATATATTTAATACATTTAATTATTAATCATTATACTAAAATATGTAATAAATGTATTTTCAGTTAAAAAATAAGGATCGTTTATAATGGTATTTGTGTGGGGTCTAAACCCAATTGCTTCATGCGTACGGCGGTGTCAAAGAGATAATCGTAACATTCTGCCATAGTCTTTGCCGATTGCCATGTCTTTCCCCACACATATACCCCGTGTCTTCGTACTAAAACAGCATTAGTATCGGGGTATTTCTTAAATACTTCGATCATACGATCTTTGAGATCACATTCGAACGGAGTATTTTCAATGATCGGCACCACGAGTGTCTCATCATACCGATGATTAACTGTGTCTGAACCCTTTTTTATGCCTTTAATCATCTCCTGATGTGTGATCCGAAATTCGTTACCTTTAAATATGAGTGTCGCCATAACGGCATTAACAGAATGCGAATGAATGACAGCACCGGCGTCACGATGTTCGTATGCCGCTAAAAACAAAGGTGTGCATTCACTTTTCTTTAGTTTCTTTTCGGGCGGAGGATCATAAACACTCTTTCCTTTAATATCCATGATAAACATGTCTTCAGGTGATAGCCTTTCCTTTTGGACTCCCGACGGTGCCACAAATATATCATCATTCAATTTAATGCTCATCCCTCCGCCGGTACCACTGACCCATCCCATGCTATAGAACTGAGCGCATAATTCACATATTAAAAGACGCGCATTATTATCATGTTTAACACTATCTCCGCATGAATTTAATTCCGCCATTGATTGACATAAATCGTATGTTTACTAAAAACGATATTAAATATCAATATGTTTATGGACGTGAATTTAACATGCAAATAGCATGTGACTGCAGTTTACATTGTAACATATGTACACGTGAATATCAATGACGTAATATATTGTAGTGATACCGGTGATTATAGTCAATTATTTACTAAAACTTTAAAAAACTTTATTTTAATAATAATTTATTAATAATTATTTTTAAACATCGGATCGGATGTTATGAATTCCATGATCAGTGTAATCGTTATGTCGGATGACATCACGCAACAGCCGTACATATCATGTAAAATATTCTGATGATAATGAACATCATAAGCTATGTGCGGACTGCGGCATCCTTAACTTTAGTTTAAGATTTCAATAAAATTATTTATTAAATATTTTATTAAATTTATAAAATTTTCATTAAACAATAATTATTAAAAATTAAAATTATAATTAAATTTATGTAAAAATATATATTAAAATTAAAAAATTTTATAAAAAATGAGAAAAATTTGACTATTGAATGAACGGACTCTGCGGACTAAGATTGATATACATGTACATGTATGGTAAATTATGATTAAAAAACAGCATTATTTCGAATCATACGTCAATCAAAGGATTTAAACGTAAATTATTCATTCGCAATGTATTAATACATTCACAATAACACGACATCATTCGTGAAACGTGTTTATTGTTATTGACAGAGTATAGAAATGCATACTTTTAAATTTAGTTACTAATAAGTTAAGTACACACAGTATTTGTGATTTATATATATATATATATATACCGTTTTACCTCACATGTAAGCACTGATCTTATATCAGAAGGAATGATCATTTTTTAAAATTAAAAAAGTGCTCATTTGAGGGGTCGTATAGTCGAGGTATAAGACCCTCCACTCTAACCTCACTTTATAGAACCTTCCTTTAACCTATTATATATAGGACCCTGTATGTACATATAATACTTACACTTAATATTAAACGGTTAATATGCATTCATTTATGTAATAATATTAAAACTTAAAAATAATTATTAATTATTAAAGTATTTATTTTTTAATTATTAACGTAATTTATGATTTATTATTTTTTTGGGGGTTTTATAAGGTGAGGTGTGATAATTTGTTATTACTTTAAAATATTCATTTCAAAATTCACGATATTAGACCCGGTTTTATACCTCGAGGTATATGACACCACACTCAAACTTTGCGGTAAAAAATCAGTGCATACATGTGGGGTAAAACGGTATATAAATATTTAATACAATTAATACTCAGGTTCAGGCTCGAGTCTGAGATTATTCAATTCTAATAATATATTTTAAAATTTACGGAAATTCTAAAAATTCACATATATATTGTATTTAAAAATTATATGTACTGTAAAACCCCCAGATTCGGACACCTTTATTAAGCGAACACTTAGTCTGTTGCTCATGGGTGTCTGCATAATAGAGGTTTTACTGTATTTACTGTATTAATTGTATTTAAATATATTTTTGAGTGTTATATTGTGAATTATTTCGTGATATAAGGTTAATACATGCTTTTGATTTTTGATCATAAAATCCTACAGTTTTATAAATACGTAATTAAAATTTTGGGATATTAAAAAACAGTTAAAAATGAATATTTTGTATTTTAAACCATTATTTTATAACATGCGTTTTTGTAAAAAATTATATTAAATTTAAGGATTAAAAATTTAATTGATATTTCTAATATATTTGTTCATTATTAAAATTTAATATCCATAAATTGTATATATATAAATTTGTTATATGCAAATACATTATAAATTTTATTTTATATTAAGTATATTATTTGTTAATAATTGGATTATTATTATATTTATTGTGTGATTCTGTCATTAACGTTTTAAAAAAGACATGATTGGACGGGAGTAATAATAAAAATTTAAAAATGGCCAATAAAATAGCATAAAATTTAAATTTTTATAATAATTAAAAGTATGCGCGTGTATTTTATTTTTACATATTTACTTATTTTTAACAAAATGTTATATCATACTCAACAATTGTTAATAAATATTAAAATTTTAACGTTTTTTATTTTTATTATATAAAACAATTACAGTGAACCCAATATTCGAAGAGTATAATTGTAATTGAATAGGGATATGAATGTGCTTTTTATAGAGGGCGCA
>JAQIXB010001312.1:0-11212 GCA_034697405.1 Mesoplophora pulchra
TGAAATTTATATAATGATAATACATAATGTATAAAGATATACATAATGATATTAAAGCGAAAATGTGCATTCACATTCCAATGATTTTACTGTGTTTTTAGTGTTCCCATAGTATTGATTGGGAATAAAGTGGATTTACATATGGAACGATGCATCTCTACAGATGATGGTAAAAAATTAGCGAATTATATGAAAGCCGCTTTCGTTGAAGTCAGGTATGGGCTCTCAATATTCATGCATTTCATCTCTCTTTTTCTATTACATTTCTCACACATTCTTATAGCATATCTCAGTATAAATTAACCTTTTAATTGTTATATAATATAAAGATAAACACGTGCAAAGCACATGAGAATTGCGTCACTGTTTTTATGTTTAATAAAGCGTTACATATTCATATATAATTTTTTAATTTTTAACATATGTTTTATTAAAAAATAGTGACTCAATTCGTGTGCTTTACACATGTTTATGTTTACATTATGTAATAATTAAAAACGCAATTTATGCGGAAATATCCTATAACAATGTGCTGAGAAATGAAAAAGACACTTCGATTATGAACGTATGAGTTATGAATGTATTTATTAATTAAAAATATTGAAAATGATTTATTTGATTTTCAGTGCGAAGGACAATTCAGCGGTGAATGAATTATTTCATACATTATTACATTCAATTGAGAAATCGACGAATGAATCGGGTGAAACTCCAAAAGAAAACACCGGAAAATGCATAATCCAATAATAATCTATACTCTAATTATATATAATTTTTGTGCCGAAATTTATTTTAAAATATAATCACAGCAATATTATTGTACAGTTTTTAAATATTTTTCATTTTATTGTATAATATACTGTTTTATAACAATAAAATGTCATTTTTGTATATTTTATTCGGAGCTTAAAACATCACTATAATTAAATGTAATTAAATAATATGATAATTTACAATTTTAAAATGTTTTTAATCCTCATTCTGTTGTAACGTTTTGCGATACCGTTTCCGTTCCAATTGTAAGCGAATGCCGTATTTTATCGATAAATATACGTGATTTAACGGAACCCAAAAGATGAATGACGTCGCAATTAACGCGACAATCACCTGATTCCGTCGTCGTTCCAAAGAAAAGAACGGAATCCTCTTTTGGGCCTTTCCAAACATACGTGTATCATCACGTCCCAAACGCTCTTTTATCCTCTTTATTAATCTGTTATCAGACATTTCATAGTTTAACACAATAATCAATTAATATATTAAATATGAGAATATTAAAGGGCCAAATTTAGGCTCATTTCTTATCATATGAATTTCATATTATGAAATGAGTATAATACTATTTTCATAAAATGTATGTAAACATCTCTAATCATTAGAGTTAATCGTAGACATACTCCAATGGAATCTCCATAATGTTTTAACAGACGTTTGTCAATAATTTGATCCGTCACATGATATTTCATTACATTTAACTGTTTTATGAAAACAGAATGTTCAGGTGACGGTAGAGAATTATACACCGTTTAAACTTTCGAATTCAGTAATAGTATTACTGTAAATTACAGTCTGTAATACTGAATGAGTAATAAAGAGCATGGAATTTGACAGATGATTTTTAATATTTTAGTTTAACATAATTATTACATCACTGATTATATAATATTTAAATGGATTCACAATCGAAATATGCGGCATTACCATTTGTGGCGATCGGAGAAAAGGATGTGTATGAAACTGATGATATGCCAGAGGCGGATCAAATGCCATCGCGTGACCATCCATGGGATGCATCCGTCGAAATGATTCACTGCGGGACTATGGACGCTTTTAAGCGATTCGAATCTGCGGAATATGAAAACACTAAATCTGAGGTGAAATATTAGCACTTTTCTTAGAATTAAACTTTTATTAATGATGTTATTATTAAGGAATGCGTAAATGAATCATTATTACAAAAATATGAGAGACTAAAATCTGAAATGAACGATTTAATTGAAAATGCGTCTAAAGACGAAAAAAGCGCTGATAATGAATTAATGTCAAACATCAAACAATTATCTTCGCATTTACAACAATTGCATGTCTCACGCTTTAATGATACAAAAGTGTTTAAAAATATATGCGAAAATTTAGAAAAAACGAATGTTTCGACGGAAAAGAGAGGCGATGATGACAAAGCCCAAATCACTTATCAACTTTGGTACAGACCTCAGATGTCCGAAATTACTAATCATTCGAAATTCAATTCATTGGAACAGAGAATCAAAATAATAGAGACGATGTTAGGCATTAATGATAATAAATTATCACTTTTAACGGGATTTACGAACGGACGTAATTTGATGGATGCGGTTCAGGCTCTGGGGTCTAAAGTGCTACATTTGGACGGCACTCATTTGGAACGGATCGACGCGCGTCTCCATATGATCACCGATAAATTATCACAAATCTCTGAACGAAAATCACAGATTGAAAATGTCGAAAGAAATAGTAAAGTGTCGGAATTGTATGATATCATCTTTAAAAACGACAAATGCCGGGCATCGATACCCCGACTCTTGGAACGAATGGAAACACTCAATGATTTACATGAACACGGTATAAATACACTAAAACCTCTATACTTTTTTAATGATTTAATAATATATATTATAATATCAATGTATTTTAGCACTTCAATTTTCTTCGGCACTTTCATATATCGATTCACTTCAGTCTCAAATTATGGAAAAGATTCAAATGAATGAAAAAGAACTAAAATCTTTAAAAGGATCATTCACAACAAATATCGATTCAATTAAATCGATTATCGATGACTTTGATAAACGGGTTAATGCTTTACAATAATGATCATGGACATTATTGTAAAGTAAACCTCTAATTTTATTTTAATATTTATAAAAAAATTAAATAAAATATAAATTCAAAATTTTATCATGTAATTAATAATAATATCAATTATATTAATAAAAATATTAAAAATTCAGTAAACTATAATTTCATTTTGGGTCCTCCACTTGAAAGCTCATTTACGTCATACATACATTTTTGGCTCACGCTTTTCGAATGTCGTGCGTCGACAATGTTTTGATTTCATTATACACATACATTCATAAACGGCCTTTTAAACTGCGTTTTGCGCATGTGCAGTGCTATTTTTATAGTAGAGATTTACGACTTATTAGAGGTGTCGGACGATGGACGTTGGACGATAGATGATGGACGTTCATTGAAAGTTTTACGGTAAAATATTAATATTCCCAATTATATTCAAATTATAGCGAATGACGACGCCTCACAATATAAAGTGCGGGGAAATAAGAAACTACACCCCATTTGGACCTAAAATTGAATATAAATCAAAATGAAAGAATAACAGTAAAATATGTGTTTTAATCGATCTTTGATGATATGGATCTGTAAATAGTGTATTCAGTGCTAAAATAGTAATGACCGCACCCGTCTGACGTTTGCGAGAAATTTTCCGAAATTTCTGTTAATTTATAAATTAAATTATTTTTTATTTCGAACGTTATTTCTGTTTAAATTATGTGACTATGACGTCATGAACTTTCGAAGGGACGGCCCAAATTGTAAATGAAAAAGCACATGTTTCATGTTTATGCACATCGTGTGAATCGCATGTTTATTAAAAAATCATTTTAAACGTAAATTTTAAAATGAAGAATTTGACACTTCAGAATCGTGTGATAATTAAAAATGAGATTTTAAATGAAAGTGAATGTTTTACCATTGATACACATTCAAATAATGTTTATGCTGTGAATGGAAACAATGAATTGATTTTAATCGTTTTAAATGATTTTACGGTAATGTTTAAATGGAAATTTTAATATAAATTAAAATGATGTTTAATTTCAGGTTTCAAAATGCTGTGACTTAAAATTGAATGATAAAACATTTTCAAATGTCATATCATTGTCATTTTTATTCGAAAATAATTGCATAATCATATGTGTAAACGATGGACATATATTATCATATGACATATCATCGGAGACATTGAATTTAATCGGAGCATTAAAAGCATCGGTGAATGCGATGAGTTTCAGTAATGATGATGAAAGAGTCGTTTTTCTCACTGACGATAGAATCATTTTAATGACGAATCATTTTCATGTAATATCAGAATATGATTTAAATCCATTACATGATGGCGCAGTCCAAAATATGAACGTCGGATGGGGTTCGACAGTGACTCAGTTCCGGGGATCTGAGGGAAAATATAAAGCAAAAGATAATGCGGTATTTCATACTCTGAATGTTTTATTCATTTTTATAATTTTTAACTCTTTTTTAGAGCATTGAAATATCAGAATATGATGATGGTAAATCTCGAATCAGTTGGAGAGGCGATGGACAATTCTTTGTAACTTCGGTTTTCGATAAAAATCAAAGTGATTTTATATTTAAATATAAAATAAATTTAAAGTTAAATTTTTCATTTTATTTATGTATTTAAAGATCAAAGGAAAATCAGGATATGGAATCGTGATGCAGAATTACAATATACGGCTGAAGATGTTAATAGTTTGGAACATATGGTATCATGGAAACCGTCGGGAAATTTAATAGCATCATCACAGCAGAATCTTAATAAACATGAAATTATATTCTTCGAAAAGAATGGTTTGAGACATGGTGAATTCACACTGCCCTTTGATACTAAATCATTCAAAATTCAGCACATTAAATGGTCATGTGATTCATTGATTTTATTAATTGTGGGCCATGATTTAAAAGATGAATTTCAAAAGCTCCTTTTATGGACATGTAATAACTATCATTGGTATGAAAAACAGAGATTCATCTTTAGAAATGATCGCATCATTAACATTTTATGGGATTTATCTGATGCCACAAAACTCCATATTTTGTTTAAAAATGGAATTTATTCTCAATATTCTTGGAAATGGTCTGTTGATTCATGTAACGATATTGTCGCGGTTATCGATGGTAAAGTCCTAAAATTAAGTAATTTTGAAAATAGTGTCATACCCCCACCTCTGTGTACATTTTCTTTGGAATTTGAAACACAAATTTTTAATGTAATTTTTCATGAATATTCAAATATGAGTGTAATACTCTGTAATGATACAGTGATTAGCTTTGAATCAATCGACAAAAACACTGATTTTAAAGATCCATTTAAAAATGTTAAAAATTGCAAAGGAATTTCCCATCTTTCAAATGCAATCGGAGCAAATAATGGGAAAATATATGGCATCATTACAAATGAATACCATAATAATGAATTAATATATTTAGATACATATTCGCAAACTTTAACATTAACTAAACTCTTAAACATTAAGGAAAAAGTCGCATCCATTGGATGCATTAACGATGCTATTATAATATGCTTATATAACGGTGAAATTTTTAAATACGATATAAATGCAAATATTTATTCAAAATTTTTTAATAATAATGTCCACATTTTAGTTGCAAATAATTGCTTTTATCTTAAACCGATTGAAATTAACGGTAAATTATTGATTATTACATTATCATCTTTAAATGTGTTGAGTTTAAACAATAATATAATATCAGAAAATTGCAGCTCTTTTATAGTATACAACAAATTTATAATTTATACATCACACAATAATAATATCCATTGTTGTGTTTTGCAACAATGTACATCAGACACTAAATGTAATGAATATATAGAATTAGAATCTGTCCGAAGCATTGAAAAAGGAACTAAAATCATTTGCGTTACAAAAAGCGGTAAATTAATTAGTGAATTGCCCCGCGGTAACATTGAGACCATTTACCCCCGTCCCTTACTATTTGATGCTGTATTTTTACTTATATCTGACCTTAAGTTTGATTCTGCTTTTGAAATATTACGAAAGAATCGAATTAATTTAAATGTAATATGTGATTATGATTTTAATGTTTTTATGAAAAATATTGAATTATTTATTACACAAATCACTAATCGAAACATTCAATGGCTCTGTCTTTTTCTTTATGAATTAGTATCTGATAATATTATTGAAAAAATGTATTTAAAATATATTAATTGCGATGAAAATTCATTTAAAAATGATAATAATTTAAATAAAATCGATTTAATTTGTAATTCGATGAGAAAAATAATGATGAATAATATTAAATATTTGAATCCAATTTTATTGACATATGTTAAAAAAGGAGATTCTGATATATATTTAGCATTAAAATTAATTAAAGAAATAGATAATGAAAAGATTCGGGACGATGCTATTACATTTTTGAAATATTCCATTGATATAAATATGTTATTTGATTATGCATTAGGAACTTATGATTTTGACATATTTTTAATGATCGCTCAAAGATCACAAAATGATCCAAAAGAATATATGCCATTAATTGATGAATTGAAAAATATCACAAATGAAGAGTATCGATGTTATAAAATAGATTTACATTTAAAACGATATAAACACGCATTGGAGCATATCAGTAAATTATATATCCGTGAAAATGAAAATAAAGATTATTTTAATGAATCAATAGAATTAATAAAAAAATATAATCTTTACTCTGAATCTGTGAAATTATTTGAAAATGCCCCTGAAAATGCCAAAAATGAGATATGGAAAATGTATGGCAATTATCTTTTGAGTAAAAAGTATTACGAAGAATCAGCGATCGCTTTTAAACAGTGTAATGACTTTGAAAGTGTACTAAAAGCATATCAATTGAGTGGAAATTGGAATGGCGTCATAACTGCGGCTTTGAAATGTCCGTCAATTAATAAACATGATGTGTTTAATAATTTAGCACATCATTTGCAATCGTATGGTAATTACATTGAATCGGCATATATATTTGAAAATTATGTTAATGATAAAATCGAAGCGATAAAAACGCTCATTAATGGACATGAATGGGAACGTGCGATACGTTTAATGGTGAATTATTTTAATGATGATATTAATCAATTATTTAATAATGAATTAATGAATCATTATGAAATTTCATTTGAAACTATTGAAACGAATTATATGAATATCAATGAATATATTGAAAGACTGAAAATTGTGAGAAAAGAAAAGGAAAAAATGGAAAATTTTGAAAATGATTTTGAAAAATGTGATACTTTTTCTGAAACATCGAGTATCAGAAGTATTTCAGAGGTGACACATTCTATTGGAGGATCTCTCGAAACACGAAAAACTAATAAAAGCACTAAAAAACATGAGAGAAAAAAATACACATTAAAAAAGGGCAGTAAAAGTGAAGACTTACAACTGATATATGCAATAAAAGAAATCATAACAAAAGTTAACTCATTTCAGCACGAAATAAGAGTCTTAATCAAAGTTTTATATGAATATAATTATATTAAACAATCACGTGATTTACAAAATGAATTTCATAAATTAATTGAATGCATAAAATGTCAAATAAATGAAGTATGGGAATACACCGATGAAATTAATAAACATTTAGAAATGAATAAAATTCCATTTTACATTTCAGGTATATTTATGCATAAAAAATTAATTTAATATAATTATATAATATTAGTAATTATATAATACATATTTAAATTCTTTTAATTTTACAGATCCTTTATTAATGCGTCCAAATTTTACAGAAATTAATTGGAATTTGAATATTGTTTATTAAAAAATAAATTTTTATATCATATATTAGCATATTTTGTATGTTTCATTAAATTGTTTCATAAAATCACATAATAAAATTTTATAAAATTCATGCGTTGATTATTCTGCAATAAACTATCATTACATGTATGTTGATGTAAATGTCAATAAAATTGTTGATTGATTTTTCTTAACATATAAATAGTGTTCTTAAAAATAGAAAGAGATAAATTCGCGGATATATTTCCTTTCCTTTCCTTTCCATTCCCAAAGTAGACGCTCACTATGATAGATATAAAAATAATTTAAATTAAAGGGAATTTCCCCATTCTCTCCTTTTCCTTTGTTCCCATTCACAATTCTATACATGTATAAAGCTTTAATAAGAAATATCCCATTTATTTGATAATGTTCATATGTGTATTTAACAATATCCAATCCGATATTTGAAAACTAATTTTGTGCGTCATACAAATTAATCGATATTTTGTCGTTATTAAAGGCATTTAAAGAAAAAATAAACTTTATTATGCATTTAGTATATTTTAATGTATATGTACTTTTAGATCAATATAAAAGTTTATGCAATCATCGTAAATAGCGTAAGATACAAATAGCAAATTTATGCCTTTCAATAAATTCAAAAAAATCGTTTATTTCAGTATTTTGTTAACATACAAAAATCAAAAATAAAACATTAAAATCAATCGTTTCTTTTATGGTTATTCTTTGGTTATAATTTCATTATATCTTAAGTTTTCAAAAGAATATTTATATAAAAATGAAAAGAGTCATTTTTATATGGTTATTCGTAATCGGATTATTGCTTTTTATTGCAATTCCAATGGTAAAATGTGAATCTGAATCGGAAGGAACAGAATCGACAACGAAAGGTGATGAGACAACGATGGCAGAAACGACCACAGTAAACCCGAAATGCAATGGTACGGGACAATGTAATTCCGTTTTTAATAATTATGCCAATTTATTCATTAATGTATTAATTCCAATAATATTTGCATTTTTTGTCAAAACATAAATTGCATTATTCTAATATTTTATCTCTAAATATATTTTATCATTTAAAATCATATTTAATTTTAGACTGTAATTAATCACTGTATTTTATGTTTTAATATTTTATGTAAGAAATTATTTAAAAAATATGTTATAAATAACAGTGTTTATAAACTTTTAAAATAATTTTTTTCACTTAAATTAAAAGCATATATAATCAATAATATACAAATGTGTTCATGTTATGCCGCCATAAGTATGCAATTACAATGTTATCGTGAAATGCAAAAAAATTCTAATTTAATCGATCAAAGATTTCATAATAAAATTGAATAAAAATTATTTTTTAAATTCATTTACTTTTAATACAGTTATTTCTTCGTCATCACTGTCGATGTTAATTTGATTCGAATCTATTGTTTTTTCTGATTTTAAATCATTAAATGGTTTAACATTAGATTCATCATCATTTTCAAATGATGGGAGAGTTTCGAAGCGCCATGACGATGGACCGCCGTCACCGATTCCTGAGATTCCGCGGCCGTATTGATAAACATTGGGTGTTATGTCCGTTGATTCTAAAGTTCGTTTTTCTGACAGATCTTTGTCTTCAGTTATTTTTAATTTTTGAATATTTATATTCATCACAAATGATTGTGATCGTGTATCGAATTTTCCCGATTCAATTGCATATCCAAAGCCGATACTTTCATTCTTTAATCGTTTATATTTATCCGTTTCTAAAGCGTCTTTTAAAAGGGCATTAATTTCTTTGACGCGTTCAATAGCATTTGATGCGCACATTATTATATTCTTATAATTCATTTGTGATTTTCCACCGCAATGCATAGTGACTATTTCATTGTATGAATTCGCAGCGATCACTAAAGTACCATCCGCAGCCATTTCTTCATTGTAATTAGGATCGAATGCAATAAAATCATCAGATTTTGTGTCACAATGGAAAAAGGCATATGATGTACAAAAATGATAATTAAGAAATGTCACATTTAAAGGATGACGATCTTCAAATGAATGTATGGTAATTTCTCCATCCGCTGAAACAGTCACATCGGAACGCCTAAAGTTTGAATTTAATTTTTAGAAAGAATTTTAACGGAATTTTTAATGATATAATAAAAGGTGATTTTATGAAAGATGATAAAAGTTTACTTAAAATGAGCTAAAGATGCGACTGCAGCAATGGATGCGGCATCCATAATATTCCCATCATTATTGAGACATGTGATGTCGCATTTGATTCTCCACACTTTTTCCCCATTAATTAAACACAGTGATTCCTGATCTATGGAATGAGAGTCTATTATTGTGCGTTCCAAAAGACGGAGACAGTGAATTCCTTCATTTGGCATTTGACGATTATGTGTGTCGATATATTCATGACACGACGGGGAAAGGTCAATTGAGAATTGCACTAAACCTTCGTGAGGACGCGACACCTTTGGCGTTTCGACACTGCACGAACACGCCGCAAAAACGCTGAAAATTCAATTAAAATTTAGTTAATTTATTACATGCATAATATCATAATATTCACATCGTTTTTCCATAATGTACTAAACATGTTCCATAATCGCGTCCGTAAATTATGTTGACATTTCTCCATTCATTTCGGGATCGTAAATCTATGCGCTGAATTCAAATGAATTCATAATTATGAATTATAAATTTAAATTTAATTTTTTAAAAAATAAATAATATTAAAATTACCATATTTTCGGAGATGGATTTTTTAATAAAAGAAATGTTACATTTCGGTAATGGAATGTGACGCATGTTTTCTCTTAAATTAAATTTAAATTAAATGTTTATTTATTTACTTATAAATTACATCACACCTCTTAACACGTGACACTCACGCTTTTATATGTGAAATGTTTATTGTATATCCATATACATGTACATATGTATTAATATACAGTATATTCATACTTAAGGTTTACTCAGTACAGGTGCCAGTGCTATTATATGCGTAATCATATGTTAGGCATTATAAACAATTAGCACTGGCGCCTGCACTGAGTAAACCTTAAGTCTGAACATACTGTACAATGAATATACTGTACTATGAATGTAAATATGATATTTTAATTAATAAATTAATTATATTCATTGAATATAATGTTTAATTAAAATATATATGTCAATTTTCAAATAATGTATAAATATTTTTCGGGTCTCATTTTTGTAATACAATGTTAATATATTAATATTATATATATTATATATTATATATATAATGACATTTAAATGTGAAATTTCACATTTATTCATACATAAATTTAATTAAAAATATATTAAAATATATTTCGTAATGTCTCTGTTTATTGTATGCGCATCTACGGCCGCACTAATATTTGGAATAAGAATTTATTATGTTTACTATGTATGGGGGCACTGTGATTCGACAAAAACGTTAAAAGGAAAGACCGTCATTGTTACGGGTGCCGATAGTGGCATCGGACGTGAGACTGCAAAAGAATTGGCAAAACGCGGGGCTAAAGTCATCGTCGGATGTCGAAACGATGCTAATGCTTTGGATA
>JAQIXB010001313.1:0-11212 GCA_034697405.1 Mesoplophora pulchra
ATAATTATAATTAGGAACAGATCTTTATTATATATAAACATTTTAATTTTTTGATTATTATAAAACAAATTTATCATAAATCACATTTTTAGTAAAAACGAAAGTTTTATCTTAAATTTTATTCATATTTTTTCAAAATAAATGCTTTAATTATATATTGATTTATATATAATAATAATGAATTTATAACGTTAAAAAATTTTAAAAAATTCTTTATTTTTAAAATATTATCATATTATATAACGTATGTAAAAGTTATAAGCTCCTATTTGCACATATCGTATGTATGCACAAATAAGAACTTATGATGAAAATAACTTTTTTTCATCATTCTTTTAGATTACTCATTAATTATTTTAATTTTATTGCTTTTTATTAACTAATTATAGTTAATCCATTATATGACAGAAATTAAATTATGTTCCCATATGAACTAAGGCATCATATAATTTTAAAGCTTTTAAAATGTGTCAAATTATAAAGGAATGACTATAATTATTTATACTCTGTATACTCACAATAAAAATATTAAACACCATTTTTATAAATTAACCGTAATTAAAAATATAACGAAAGTATACTGAACACGTTTAGTATATTATATACAAATACATGTGCATTTTTAATCCGTTAAATATCCATAAATATTATTTAATTCATTTTTAAATTTTAAATTTTATAATTATCATTTTAACACTGTTCATTTTATATATTTAAATATTTTTTATTACACTCTGCCGTTATAGTAAAATGGTTGGGACGAGAAAAATTGTTTACTATAACGGCATTTTACTATAATGGCACGTTTACTTTTTTATATTATTTAAGCATATATTTTTGATAAATGATCATTTTAACATTAATTATTAATTAACATTCTAAAGTATTCAGACTCTTAATTCAATTCATTTCGGCCCTTTAATCACTCACTATTAAACGCTAATGGGCATAAATTTACTTTACCTTAGGGTATTTTTATATTGTACTGAATTATACAGTACTGTGAGAATGTTATTGTAGGAAGAGTCATGTATCCGCAGTTTTAACAATTTCTATACACGGTTGGTTAGGTTAGGTTAGACGGGAAATAGGGCGCCGGTATCCGCCAGTAACAGCGTCTTTAACAACAAAAAAATAACCGGTAAAGTAAATTGATTCCCGCGAATGTATTATTCGTGAGCATTTTCCAAAACAGATCCGTTTCGCGTATTTTTTTCTCATTTTGCATATTTTGGGGTAAAAACTTCTTTTTGTCTCTTAATTCCTATCATATGCAGTTTAATACTCATATATTTTGAAATTCCTGATTTTAGTAAAATTTTGTATGATAATGTTAGGGTTATATTTTTAATTTATTTAAAAACCAAAGTTTCGCACGATGCATTTAAATTTGAAAATTTTAATAAATGTATCGATAAACATTTAAATATATTTAAAATTAAATTATTGAAAATTTTGAAATTATTATTATAAATGATTAACTGATTGTTATAACAATATTTTTAGCGCGTGATTTATATTAATTGTTTGCGTGACAGAAATACATACAATATATATATATATATATATATTTCAAATTATAATATATGTATAGATTTTAAATTTAACAGTGCATCAATGAATGTGCTGTTTTAAAACTTTTTATTACCCGAAAACTCTAACCTCTAAAATGCATATAAAAGGCTTAAACCCGTATTTTTTCTTTAAATTGATAAATATCATGACTGAAATAATAAGTTAATTATAAATATACGTATTTATATATCATTATACTAAAGATATTACTGACTTTTAAATAAGAAAAATATCAAATTTTTTAATAAAAAAAGACAATACCCTAACATTTCTTAGGCACTTTCAATAGAAACAATTTAAGCGTTATGTAAAAAGAAATACCGTATAATTTTAAAAAAAAATCGAAATCAAAAATCAATTAACAGCTAAAAATATCAAAAAATGAGCATAAAATAGTGAAAAAAGTTCAATTGAGTGTTTCTAAAAGAAACTACGATTAATCAGAAAATCGGAAATATTATATTAATAAAAATTAAGAATATATATTATTCTAATGATGTTTAAAATTTTGTGAAAAAATCTTAATATTTTAATAAAATAAATTACGATTAAACCCTCTGACACCATACTATGGCCGCGCTTTATATACAGTATAACCTCTAAACGACGGATTTTCCATAAAACAAAATGAGTTTCTGTTAGTCATAGACTTAACATTAGAGTGCACATGAGAGAAACCTCTACAAAACGGAAACGGACACTTTTGTATATAATATACTTAACAATAAACTTTTTTAAGTATATACATGTTTTATGATGATGGCAAATAATTGTATGCAATAAATGTATAGATACAAAAATTAAAATAAATTCAATTAAAATAATTAAATATTATTAAAAATGTCAACATTTTTGAAAATATAAAGGATGATTCAATGAATTAATGCACATATATTTTATGCGAATATTATTGAGCATATTATATTAGTAAATTTTGCATTTATACGGTTTTATATCGATTTTTAAATTGAATTTAAGTGATTTGAGGTGAGCACACTTTTTTCAATTTAAATATTCATATGAAATTAATTAATTACGATATAAATCCTGATATAAGACTCCTGTCCTCACTTAAGACCGTGGCTATAGTGAAATAACGATAAAATACTATAAAATAACTGATATGTACGTTAATCATGAATCACTCTGTAATTTTTATAATTATAATTATTATTATGTTTAAAATATAAAATTAAAATAATTATTAATTAAAATAATTAATCAGAAACATAAATATCGTCGTCATTGAGTTTCATAATTTTTTTCGATTTTTTTTTAATTTTTTGGACGTCATTCATTAATATTTTTGGAAATGATACCTCTTTATTGTTCACCGTTCCATTTAATTCAACGATTATTTTTCCGGAATATGTATCCCTAAAAATTAAATGATAAATCATTTTATAAAAATTTAAAAATATTTTAATTATAAAATACTTCGCTATTATTTTTGTGGCAAAATACTTTCCCAGAGTCTGCTTTTTAAATATTTCTCTGAAAAATTAAGTAAAACATAATTTAAAATAAATATTAATTTTATTTAATTATATAAATATTTATAATTTTAAAAAAACTTTTTTAATGCGATCTTAATTCTAATAAAATGTAATAACATTTTAATTTCTTTTTAATATACATACAGATATAAGATCTTAAAAAAAGTGAATTACAGCATGAGGTTAAACGATAAATATTAATTTTATTTTTATATATTTATAATTAATCATTTAAAATTCGTTTCCAATGATTTCACAAAACATATGTATTATTTATGTGTTTTGTGATATCATTTGCATTGATATATAAATGAATGCAAAATCTATAGCATATATTCGCAAAAAAAATATTTATCATCTTAACTTATGTCGTAACGAATATTAGGTATACATACACTTTAGATTCGTTTGTGATATCATCAAAATTCAATGAAAAATCGACGCATAACTCAGGAATGGAACAAAAGTAATCGTTTAACGAAAACATCTTTGACCTTTGAACTTTTACAGTATTTCCATAATCGATATTAAAAACAATAAATGCGTCATCACCTTTGTCAGTGACGGACAAATCAATGACACGTCCACGAATATACTGTCCGTTTTCACCGCTTTTAACCGCGACTAAAGACCCAATCGAAAGCATTATATTCGCATTCTCTTTTAAATGAGATTTTAAATAATATGACCTAAAATTGTATATTTAAAAAATTAGAAAATATTTTAACATTATAATTCATAATTCATTTTTTATGTATAAATAATGCATATAAAGGGCGCTCCAAAACTATAATAACGCAAATATCTCCAAATAAATGTCATAAAAAATTATTTTAATCATATAATTATTAAAATACAAATGTATTTTAATATAAATTTTCAATTAAAAGAAAGGAAAATTGGGAATTTGAGGAATATAAGCATAGGACTAAAAAGTGAGGTCATAGGGTATAAATTGAATGTATACCTTAATTGACCACTCAATTCTTTATATTGAGCATTATTCTGATGGTTTTTTTCTAACTCTTTAATTGTATTTTCGTCATTTTTAAGTATGGTTTTATCTAAAGATTCGATCGGTGTTAATTCATAGGGTAAAATTCCATAAAATGAATTCATATTATGGACTGATGTCACTTTCACCATAACCGTATGTCCGATTTCTAATCTTTCGGAATACGATGCCATTGTCAGGTTTACTGTATCATTATCAAGAACATTATCACCTAAAAATAGACACAAAAAAATATTAAAATAAAATAAAAATAATATTATTTTATATAATTTAAAGCGATATATAAATATATACATTTAAAAAAATACATTTAACTTCAAAATAACAGTGCATACAGTTTTACTTCACTTTTAGACACACACAAAATATGCATATAAAAAAGTTAAAGTAAAGGGTTATATTTCTGGAAATAGCTTAAAAGATATTTTGCAGTTAAATTCGCTAATAGCTATAAATAGTAAAGTGCAAAACAATGCACATGGCAGTAGTAAATTTATCCAATTAAAGTGCAAATTATCTCTTAAGTTATTTCCAATGACTATAAAAATTACGTAATGATGGATCGACGTGAAGAAATTGACAGTTTTTGCCATTTTTACATCCGTTTATAGTGCCAAAAAATTTACACGTAATATTTTTTTTATCATCGGGTCCTTTATTATTAAAATTAATATTTTAAATTTAAATTTTTAAATTTACTTTTATTATTATATAAAATATTATTTAAAATATAAAAATACACATGAAGAGAAGTATATAATGGTAAAATTTCAATTTAAAAATATTTAATTTTATAATTTTTTAAATGACATGATACTTACGAAATCCATAAATGGCTGTCGGAAGGTCATTATCGGTCACATTATAGTTATTGCGATCACTGCCATGATCCTGTTTCATCGGATTCCATGAATCCCATTGTTTCCTTTCCTCATCATTATCCATATCATTATCCATATCATCATCAAAGTCTTCATCCTCTTCGGTTATTTCGGGGATATATCGTATTTTCGGGGCTTTTTCCGGTTTTGGACTGTTAATAGTTTCAGAGCGTACAATTGCGGTCACAACATTTTCATTAACATTTTTTCCCGATAATGATGACGATGGTACAGCAGAAGATAATGGTGAAGATTCTTTTGATTGATGTTTATATGCATTAATCCAATCATCGAATTCAGTAAATGCCATATTATCCAATACTAATTGAGCATTGATAAGTATTTCTTTATCCATTTCATGATATTTCATCATATTCCATATTAATACATCGATCGTTGTGTCATGAGTTATCTTTGACGGTCGTTCATTAACTAAAAGTGTTAAAAACGATTCTTTTTCACATCCGCTTAATTCACAGAAATGATTTGTCACATCATCTGACCATTGCTCTCCTGATATTGGAGTTATATCCGATAATGAACAACGAACGGCTAAAGCCGGTACTTTTGCATGCTCTTTATTTAACGGCTGAAGATCGGTGATATTAACCTTTTCGTGATTACCGTAATCAATATAATGGACACATACTTTTGTATTATCATCTGAGCATACATTTAATACTCTGATGCGATACCACATTTTATCGGAATGGAATATGCACGCCCAAAATGTGTCTCTTTTCACTTTCGTAATATCGATGTTAACTTTCGGTGCATTTAAATAATAGTTATGAAATTCGTCCATTTTCGTAATGTCCATTTCAGGCGTTTGCATTATATGGACATAGAAATGTGAAGGATTTATTATGTTCGAAATAACAGCGATGATATACTCAGCATCGGGTAAAATGGGAGGTGATATCACTATTTCTTCATCATCTTTGACATCACCATTAACTAATGGATCAGATGATGTATTAATAATTGCATGTGAACTGCTATTAGTCGCTATTTCTTTGATCGTTTCTTCAGCTGATTTTTCAGTATTTTCATTCAGTTTCTTATTTTTTAATGCATTTTCAATAAATGTTATGATATTAATTAAATTCTCATTATCATTATCATCGGGTTTTTTAAATAAATCCATCATTAATGACGGTTCATTATTATTAACATTTAAATAAAAAATTTTACCGATAAAACGATAATCCTTTAATGACGATTCAAATATTTGAATGATATCTAAGGATGTGCCATCGATGTGCGGAGGTACATTTGAAAGTGAACATTTAAAGGCACGAATCGGTAATTTCGATTTCAATTTTTCCGATAATTTCATGATATCGGATAATGTACGCCTTTCACTGTTACCCCAATCGATGTACTTTACAATCACGTATTTAATATCAGGTGTTTTATTCGAATTTAATTTATTCGAATGATATTTAATATCAGTGATTTTGGCCCTATACCATAGCCCATCGCTCGAGAATTTTGAGGCACAAAATGTACCTATGGATAAATCTTTTATTTTAACATCATTACGATTTAATAGTTTTCTCTGTTTCTTTTGTATTTTTTCCGATATGTCATTATCATCGATATGAATATAGAATTCATGCAATGAATGGACATATGATATATTTATATCGAAATATTTATCCATTAAATGAGAAATGTTCATATGTTTAATATCAGATGATACCACAGAACATGATGGTGTTAATGGTGATTGATTCAAATTAAGGCTATTATTTGATAATGACTGTGTTAATGTATTAATAGTATCATGTGATGGTTCTTTTGAATTTTCTCCGATTTTAAGAGTATGTGATGATGATTTATCATTCATATTCTCAAAGCTCTTATATACTTCACTCAATGGTGTCATATAATTTGAGCTCATACTAGAATTAGCACTATTATCATCTATGGTATTATTATGAGCTTTGTCCACAATTATCGGATATGCATTGCGTTTCTTTTTCTTTAATGCCACACTTTCATCACTTTTAGATATAAGATGTATATTCGTGTATAATGGACAATCATTGGGAATCGGAGGGACTGAAGAAGTCGATGATGGAACCGATGATGGCATATGACTGTACACATCTTCAGTACGCGATAATGATGGACGGTGTGATGCTGAACATGTTGATGCTGATGGTGATTCTATTAAATGAATATTATTAAATCGTTCATTTGGATATGAATTATTGAGACCTTTGGCTATTAAATAATTACTGCTGTGAGCGTTAAAATCCTGAGTGCTCAAAGCCTTCGGCTTAAGATTACATTTACCATTATCCATTCTCTTAACATTTCTATCATTACACTCATTCTTTGATCCGATCATTTCTTCATTATTCATAACATTATTATGGCCCATATTATCACATGCGTTACGATTATCATCTTCATTATGATTATCATTGATCATTGATGAGCAATCATTTTTTAAGAATTGTAACGGCGGATTAATTAAAGGATTATCCGATATGTTATTTAAGAGATCATCGGATGTTTTATCGGCACATAAAACACTATTAATGTTATCATTGTTTAAGAATCCGCTTCCGATTTCTGATGATGGATTTGATTCGGAATTTTTCTTTGAATTTTCACGCTTTAATATGCGCGTAATGAAATCACATTCCTCTTCAGTCAGTTGTGAATCCATACATTTCGATGATGATGACTGTGATATTTCATCGGAAATACCATTTGTTAATGGACTTTCGTCATCATCATCGTCATAATCATCATTATTACAGAGAATCACTTTAATCCTAAAGATACGATCCAAATCACGATCCAATTTCTCAGCCGATTCTTTAATTCGCTCTTTCATCTTCAGTTTTGTGTCTGAAGACACAGAACATGATGATGACGATGCTGATGTTACTGATGATGATGATGATGGAAATATTTGATTCACTGTTTCTTCCGCCTTTAGCCATCATTTAACATCATTTATTAAAATGAATAATTATAGAGTTAAAAATAATTAACACAATAATTAACATATATATTTTCAAAATATTTAAAAATAACGTATATAATGACATAAATTTACAATCATTGGACTATTTATAAGCGAAATATTCCAATTCATTTGTGTATTGTTAATTAGTATCGGAAATAGCATTAAAAGCATTTCAATTGCAAAACATCTCTTATAACTCTGTTACACGGTGTTATCTCATTTTTTAGATTCATTCTTATAGCGTGAGATCGACACATTTAAAGAACTCAATAATATAGAATAAGGGATATACCATGAGGTATAAAACTACTGTGTGATCACATTCGCTGTAAAACTGTGTCTAAAAATTGAGGTAAAACGGTAATTTTAAAAATGGGGTCTATAAAAGTGTTTAGAATATTAAAAAAAGCATTTTAACACTAAAAAAGTGTTTATACGAAATAAGAGATCCGTGAACTTTTATGTCGTAACATTACGATATATTTAATATTTACTAAAAATGCGTAAAAAGTGATCATACATCTCTGACGATGTTTTCGATGAGTTTCATCACCTCAGCACTTTCATCGATAATATTCTTTAATATTCTTTGTAATTTCATGGTTTCTGTGTTCAGATTTTCGCGTAATTTTTTCTTTGATTTAAATGACATTTTTGATATTTGATTATCTCTAAAAACACAATCATCATCATTATCATTATCACATTCATGCATCACATTATTATCGATCATTTTATTTATTAATAAAATTTAGATATTCACAGATATATAAAAATATAATTTAAATATATATTTTCAAAATATATGCGTATATTTATAAAATAATATTTTATAAATTTTTCAATGATTTTACCTCAAAAATTGTAAATGAACGTTTTGGAAAATACTTTTTTGATCCTATGCCATCACATCACTAATAACAAAATATTTATATATATATATATATTTAAATATTTTATATATATTATCCTTTTGCCACACTTTTTAGACCCAATCTTATATCACGCGGTGACTGCGGGGATCTTATACCATGTGATATAAGATCACTTTTGCTTTACTCATCTCTTTACGCATCATATTCTTGAAAATATCTGTAAAATGTGCTCACATCACGCTATAAGATCGGTCCAAAAAGTGGGGTCAAAAGATATATATAATATATTATATATGCACATATATATGATTCAAAAAAAACTATTTTTAAATTTAAAAACATTTTTGACGATGATCATGATGCAAATGAATTATGTTCACATTTATTTAATGCTCATTTTTGATGCGATGCCAATGAACGCATTTAATGAATATTATCATATTATACGTGTGCATTCATTTAAAAATAATTAAAAAAATAACATTTTAATTATAACATTATCATAATACATTATTATATTAAAATATAATAAAAACATTTATATTTTTAAATTTAATTTTACATCAAATATTTGAATGTATATTTATATTTTAAAAAAATTATTACATTATGTATTTTCTAAAAATGCTCGAAAAATGTGCGCTCAAAATATTACACCATAATATTTAAATGATTTTATTTTTAAAAAATTAAATAATTTATAAATAATATTTAAAAATGTCAAAAATTACTTACGATGAAATAAATAAAAATTAAAAATGAATAAATTTTTTTAATTAAAATCATGCATTTTAATGTTAATATGAAATTATAATGGTGAAATACGTTAACATTAAAATCGAATAATAAAACATGATGCAAACGATTCATGTATTCACATATTTCATTACATTATAACGCGTAAAATATATAAATATCACACGTGATTTTGTTCGTCATACAAATGGCATATGTTTAATATTTCCCACACATGTGATTTAAGTCATTGTTTCAATAGAAATAAATAACGATTCATTCACATGCATATGTGCGGTAAATTCCATGCGTATGGATACGCATTGATACATGCATCATGCATGTATTCGCATTTATTACGCATGCGTTATGTATAAAATGCTTATCACATGAATAACATGAATATTTTTAAAGTTTTATTTTTGTTTTTTTATTTTAAATGTTTTTATTTTTTATTTATTTTATGATTTAAAAAATTTATTTATAAATTATGATCACATTTATCATTTTTTTTAATAATAAATTAATAATCATTAATCTTAAATTATAAATAATTTTTTATAATAAAAAGTTTATGCATAATTTTTTTAAAAAAAACTTTTGTTTTTAAAAAATACATATTTAATTTAAATGTAAAAATATATTTTTATATATTAATATATTTATCCCATTTAATGCTACAATTATTGGAACACATTTAAGATATATTTTGAATTTGAAATGCGTAAAAATTCAGCCGTAAAAATATATTATTTATAGCCATAGCATTAATGTAAAATGCAAAAAATCTCTTACGCATGTTCCAATTACTGTAATTTTAAGCATTATAATAATAGCAATTAACATGATCGGTCACTTTAATTGTGGACACTCAAATTACCGACTGACCATAGACCTTTTTGAGTTTACAGAATGACGATTAAATAGCATCGGAACAGAGAGATACTCACAGCGGACATAAGCTATTCATACGATGGACATTTTAAGGTCTTTGAGAAGCCTATGCTCATCCTTAAATATAATAAATTAATATATCCTTTTTTCATTCATAATAAAAACTAATTTTATAATGCACATTACATATGTAATATATATGTAATATATACATATGCATTTATATTCATTTATACTGTGCATTGTTGCAAATTACTGAATATACATTTACATAGTAAAATATTGAATACGCTCTATGTATTTGTGGTAATGTAAAATATACTATAAAATATACTAGAGAAGAGAATTGGTAAACTTTAATTTAAAATTAATGTTGGCACGAAAAAGAATGAACTTCCCTTCTTTCCCTCCCTCCCTTCCCTTCCTCCATATTTTACTAGCATTTTTTCAAAGAACTTAATGTTAAGATTGAGGAATTTTTAATTTTTAGTTAAAAATTTTATGTAAAAAATATTAATTTAAATTATGTTATGATTTATGTCATGATAATTTATATTTTACATCTCTATATATATGATACAAAATTTAAATTAATGTCAAATTAATGGATATTAAAATTTTTTATATCTATACTTAGCCTATGCCCATGACACGAAAAATATATATATATATATATATACATCCGTATACTATATACTAACTTAAGTTATCATATTCAATTACCATTATATATTACTATTATAATGCTAAAG
>JAQIXB010001314.1:0-11205 GCA_034697405.1 Mesoplophora pulchra
TTATATAATTTTATTCTTTTATTTTTTAAATAAATTAAATATTTAAAATATTTTAATTATATATTACATTAATATTACATTAGTTAATTAAAGTAATAAAATTGTTTATATTATTATTGTGAAAAAATTTAATATCTTTCATAAAATATATTAAAAATCGAAAAAAATAAAATTAATTTATATTTTTTGGCACTGTAATTTTATTTTTAATAAAATTTATTTTTGTTAAACCGTAAATTTATTTAATAATCTTATGTCAAATTTATTATGTCTAAAGCCACAATTTTTAGGAAAAATACCAATTGAAAAAGTGTCTTTTAAACATTGGGAATTTAATGGTTATGCACGAATCACATAAAGCATTTTAAACCTTTTTATTACTATCGATTTATTAAATTTTAAATGCATTTAAAATAAAAATTTTCCTAAAATTTTAAACTTAAAAAAGTACCGTTTAATATTTGTATAAAAATCTATTATTTTCAGAGTATAAAACTATCATATATATGAATCAAAAGAACATCTTTAGACAAAGTTAATATTTAAAAATATATATATTATTAATTTATATTATTTATATTTTTAATCAAAAAATAAATTTTTTAGTCACAATTATTGTCCCGATTTTACTCATTTTTGTTCCGAAAATTTGATACTCTAATTATATTACATGTAAGTTTAGTATACTTTAATATTATATATTAGTGTTATATATGACATGTCATTAATATGTACTTTGTATATGCGAGAAAATGCTATAAATATATGGAAATACCGTTAAACCTCAAGTTATAAGCATCTTTATATAACGCATAATTGTACTGTATTTTATGAGTATATCTTATAAAAAGGTTTCACTGTATGTGTAAACATATCAATATTATAAATGAATATTTATAATATTAATTTAAAGATCATTTCATTTACTTATATCACAATTGAAATTTAATTAAAAAATTTATTAAAAATTTCTTTAATGTGTACTATTATAATATAGACTATAATTGGAATTTCTAAAATAAAATTTAAATGAAATTCCCTTTTCTTTCATTCATTCATAGCCTAATATTCCCTCTTCAGTCTTAACATTAAAATAGATAATTTTAGAATATTCCCAATGTTTGTCCTTTCAATTTTTGTCAAATTTTATGGAAACAAAAAATACCATTATGTTAACTAATAATAGATCGATAATTCACATGACAAATATTTATTAATAAATTTTTATTAAACAAAAATGTTTATGCATAATTTTATTATTTTAATGTATATTATGTCTTAGAATGTTTACCTCAACTAAAATTTAACTCATTTATGCATAATATTAATACAGTAAAAACTCAAAAAACATAAACCTTTTAATAAATGAAAATAAATGGTTTCCATTTATAGTTTTATTGCATGATATAAGATATGTAAAAGAATTTGAATAAATTAGGTTATGTTAGGTTAGGTTAGGTTAATCTATAAGTACCTCTTCGTCTTTATAATCATATCCATACTCTTCTTTGGCGATTCTTTTGACGGCATTAGAGAACTTTGCATATTCGGGAGTTTCGGGCGTTCGTGCGGTCACTGTCAATAGAGCAGAGTACGCTTTTCGTGCCTTTAAATTCCTTTCGGCGCTGTCATAGTCTCTAAACCATGGACGTCGGCTTTCGCTTTTACTAAAGAAAAATTAAGAGCATAAATAAATAAAAATAAAAATAATAAAAATATATATATTCATTTATGAAAAAAAATATAAGGAATATATAAGAAATGGAAATGTAATATATGTCGATGCTGCAAATAATGGTACTTTAATGTGTCGATGATGATGACACTTTTAGTTTGAGACATTCATTCATTCGGTTCATTGACATTATAGCGTAAAATAGTACAGTATACCATAGTATAACATACCCATTTACCACGCTTTTTAGACAGTCTTATATTGTGAGGTGAGCACATTTTAAAAATAAATAAAAGAATATACAGAAATGACAGTGTAATAGAAAAGGGATATTATACTCCGGAATATAAAACTTTTAATATAAACCTTTCGCTATAAGACCTCATCTAAAGATTGGGGTAAATGGGCATAGCATAACATAACCAAAATATAATATATAATTCAATATATATATATAAATGTACTGTCATCATTGGTACAGTCATTGGTATGCCATCAGAGGTCGGATTTCCGATTTTACTTAAGAACTGTAATATACCATTATCGATTGACTAAAGATCAATTTATCATCATCTACTTTTGAATCATATCATATCTATACATTTATTACATATTATATTATACATGTATATTATATTAGTATATGTTAATATACTTATATTAATATTAAATATTAAAACTAGTACATATACTAGTATACAAACCATAGCATTTGTTTAGGTAAAATCTGCTCAATCGAATTTCCCATATTTTGTCATTTCATTATCTTATATTTAATATTTAAATTTTTAATTTTTAAAAATTACATAATTATATTCTAACATTTTTCATAATTAATTAAATGTATAAAATAATGCATTTTAATAATAAAATTTATTAAAATTATTTATTTTAATTAAATAATTCACTTAAAATAAATGATAATTATAAAATAATTGTAATATATTTGGGAATGAAATGCCGAAATATGTGTTCACTCTTATAATGTACACGTGTTACTAAAGTACACAGTGGACATAGACATGTACTAATAGACATGTCCCGTGAGTCCAATGATTTCTTTTCATTATCACAAATGACCATTCTTTTATTATGTGATGTATTTACATGACATGCATACGGATGATATATTACATGATTTATGTTTAATTAATTTCTTAATTATTAATTAAATGAAATAATTGGAGATTATGGACACTGCGAAATTCTTATAAAAATCGTAAGAATTTTCCATTATTATTATCTATTAAAATGCCGAAATTTTTAAAATTAATGTCCATTTTCTTGTAAATGGTTAAATATATATGATATTAACATTTTAAAATAATAAATTTTAACATTAAAATAAAAAAAAATATATGTAAACATAAAAAATGCAAATTTTATTATTAAAATCATAAAAATTTGAATTTTGTAATTTTCTTTTATTTTAATGTTAAAATCGTTTATATTAAAATGATAATTAAAAGAATTTCACAGTGTCCATAAACTGAAATTGTTTCATAAAAGAAAATAATTATCGATTATATTTTGACGATACATTGTACTTATGTATAGTTTACATTTATACATTATTAGCTAATGGATGTAATGTAAAAGTTTAGTATACATATATATGTACAGATTAATTCATAATATTCTTTTCTTTCAATTACCATCAATGATGATATAATACATACCGATTCATAATATCATGTATCATTAAAAACACTAAAAATATAAGCGAATTATTGTTTATATACAATATATACAGTAAAACCTCTAAAACACGGAACATCTACAGAAAGGGTTTCTGTTCGAGCAAATTAAGGAGTATCTACAATTTTCTTAAATTTGCGATTTCATCTTTTTTTTTGAATTTTCTATACTTTTTTTTGTCAAAATTTTTGAAATTTTTTGCATACTCTGATCATGATAAAAAATTCATTATTAATATTTATTTAAAAATGTTAATTTTTAATTTATATTTTTATGATTCAAATTAATTTTCATTATAATTTATGCATATTTTTTAAAAGTGTACATTTTGAAGGTTATATACTCTGTGTTCTCAAAAAATCTCATTTCCGTCATATAAAGGTTTTACTGTATATATAATATATATATAAGTCACTTATGTTTATTATTAGTATTTAGTGAAAGTATATATCAACTAAATATAAGTACACACATTTCATAAACATGAATATAATATTTTAAGATGTCACGAAAGACATTACTGCTAAGCACATATGTCGTAGAGTACACAATATACAAATACGGGTAAAACATACGGTATGTTAACAAACAAATTCTAACAAAATCTATCCCTACGACACGTGTGATTAATAAATATTAATATAAATGTAATACTTTTTTAAATATGAAAATAGGGTTAATATCTGTATACAGTCGAACCTCACTAATAAAGATTAGTCTGTTTCCAAATTCACTCACACATACCACCTTAAGACAGAAACTTCTCAAAGGCAGAATGATACTCTGCTCCCAATCGATTCCGCCTTAGGGAGGTTCGACTGTATGTATGATTTAATTATTTATTAAGAATAGTATTAAATAGTTTATTACAGTTCTTTAGCAATCTCTAAGGTCATATTTGCTAGTCTATTTAGTAATGGATTATTTTTAATGAACAATACTAGTACGTACACTAATTACTAATATAATATTATGCATTAATAAATTTGTAAATATGACATTAGAGATTGTTAAGGCACTGTAATTCATTGTATTGATTAATATATTATTTTAGGTATAAATGTTGATGTGTTTACTAAAAATAACTAAATGTATATATTAATATAATACTTTTGGAAATTAAATATGTGGACACTTTTATAACAATACTTTAGGATAAACAATGATCATTAATTATCATCATCAATTATTAGAAAATGTATAAAATTACTAATAATTACTAAATATATTTTTATACATATTCAACTAAAAATTGTGAGTCACATACACTTTTCTGCATGATAAATAAAGTATATAATTTGGGCTCTCAGCTTTTCGTGTTTATGATGTCAGTCATGTGAATTTAAAAAAATTCAAAGTCTTTAGTAATTTTATAAATAAATCACTGTGTATATTTACTAATTTCATTCTGTTAAAATCGTATTAAAAAACTTACGGCGCTTTTAATTCATACCCCTATGAGAGGTACACTAAAGAATAGTCCTTAAGTCTATATATAGTAAATAAATTTGTTCATTGTGTTACACAATTTATTATTATATTAAATAATGAGGATAATGAAAAAATTTACTTAAATGGCATAATGTCAATTTCCTAATTATAATCTAAAGATAGATTCAATTTATTTTAACATAAATGTTTATGAAAAAAGTGAGCGTTAATATAGAAATAAATTTAGTTGCATTTTATTACCTCATTTTGTAATAGTATATATTTGTAGTACTAGTACTAGTAAATAGTATATTTTAATAGTATATTTGAATAGTAAACCATACCTCGTAAATAGTTCAATACTAAAAAATACGTATTCTCCGCTATTGACCATTCCGAGATCATCGGCCGCTAATAGTATATCACGGACAGAATCGGGCGATGCGCATATTACAATCACTATTTAATGTGAAAAAATTAATAAAATTAAAATCATTATTCAATCGTTTTATTTTTGAAATAAAATCATTTATTTTTAAAATATATTACGCTAATAATTTTGTGCATTAATATTGTCAAAAAATCATTTATAAAAATATAAATATAAATTTATTTTATTTTATATTTATTTTATTTTTTGTTATTTATTATTTATCATAAATTTTTTATAATTAACTCAATTCACTCATAATAAATGGGCTCTCAATTTTTATAAAATATATTTTATTTCTAAAAAAGTAAAGTAAAATAAAAAAAGAGTTAAAATGTTTTTTAAAATAAAAACTTTTTTTAAATTTTTTTTGAAACGATATCACGTCACAGAAGAAATAATGGAAAATATAATAAAAATGCCATCATTTTATTATTATTGTTTTTGACATTTTTATTTACTATTTTTATGCTAAAAATTTTCATTCATATTAAGGTAATAAAACTAATATTTTTTTTGAAATAATGTTATTTTTAAATATAAAATAATGCTATTTTTTTGCTAAATTTACGTCATTTTATAAATTAATTTTTTTTCGCTTTAAATAGAAATTCATAGGAAACGTGTGAATATATAACATTATTTACGATAATATTTTACTTTAATTTAAATTTGAAAATAATCAAATTCCAAAAGATTTAAATATTAAATAATGCTTAAAAATTAACTAAATGCATAGTGTACTATAGTACACATATGTGTATTATATTATTTTTATAGTCACAGTATGTGTGTAATTATTTTTAATAATGTATTCTCAATTATCTAATTTATTATTATAATACATGTATACTATCACAGAAGTTGATCTACTAGGTGTTATTACGTTAGTTACTAGTAGTTATTATTATTAATATATATAAATAAAATTCAATTAAAATTGAATTAAAAGAAATGAATGAAAAATATTATCCGATAAAATAAAAACAATAAAAATGTCACATTCAATTTTCATTAAAATAATAGACTAAACATTAAGATATAAGTGTATACCATCGTCTATAGTAAAGTGTACATACAGTGTGTGACAAAATAATTTTATCATTTAACATTTTAAATTTTTGAACTAATTTTTGACATAATTTAATTATTAATTAATTTATAATAATATTTTATAAAATTTTAATGATATATAATGTTATTATTTAATATTTTCATTTATAAAAATTATTAAATTCAAAATTGAAATTATGGTATAAAATTTAATATTAATATTTATATAATTTTAATATTTTTTGAAATTAATTATAACGGTACTTAATTTATTACACTCAAGTACCGTTATAGTAAAATATATTGAGCCAGAAAATTGTTTACTATAACGGAATTTTATAATAATGTTAAAAGTTTAACATTAGCATCATTCAAAGCAAACTATAAATTTTGCTGAAATTATTTCGTAATACACTATACTTTTAATACAATAGTTTCATGTAATAACTAGTACCGGGCAACTAAAAAATATGATACCATTATAATTGTATTATTATCATTGCGAACATTGTATTATTAACTATAAAATCGATATAAACATATTATATAATAATCAATTTAACATTAGAATTGAATTTCGATTTTCACGTCACAAATGTCAGCTATGAAATTACTGAATTACTTAAGTAATTGTAAAGGATTAGGATATCAGTATTAAAGTGTCATATTTTAAATTCCAATTTTTAGTAAAAAAAAGTATTTGAAACGCATGACTTAATATATACAAAAATTCAATAATTTTTAAAATAAAAAAGCATTTTTTCAAAACTTTGCTAATTTAAGTACATTTTTAAGTATAATTTTACACTATAATTATATTAAAACTTAAAATAATTCAGTCAATAATTTTATATATTATCTTATATTTTAATCAGATATTTGTCATTTTTTCTTTTTGTATAATAAAAAAAGTCCTTTGTAATTATTCGTTAATTTTTATAAATTTATAAATGAATATTTATTTATTTTTAACATATGCATTAAAAAATAAAAAGCAAAAAATGAGATTACGATACTCTAAATGATCATATTATAATGATAATATGAAAATAATGAACAAAAATAATCATTATAATAATGTAATAATTATAATAATCATTATCATTATGATAATGATTATTATCATAATCATGATTATATTGTAAATTATTAATTTTTAAAATTCAATTTAAAGTATATATTTATTTATGTATAAAATCAAAACTTTATTATAATCAAAGTTAGAGTTTTATCTATTAATATATATTAAAAAAATGAAAATAAATTTTAAAAAATATAACATTATATTTTTAATATATTTTTACAAAATTCTCAAATAAATTTTATGCATTTATAAATATTTCACTCATATACAGTCGAACCTCTCTAAGGATCGTCATTTCTAAAATTCACAATCATAGAGCTAACATTAAAAGCTCCATTCATAAACCGGAAGTCACTCTAAAACCGGAATTAACACTTTTTCCAAAACCATCAGTATAAATGGAACCTCAGAACGGACACTTTTAAATCTTTTTTCAAAAAATTGGTTTTTATATACATTTTAAATATTTAATTTATATTTTTCAAAATAATGATACTAAAATTTTTAATAATCATATATATAAGAGATGTTTTTTAATGCGTACAAAAAAATAAGATAATGCTTATTTTTTAATTAAAAAAACATAAATAAAATGTGAAATTATAAACTAATTCTACAGTATATTCACCTATATGGTGCACTGTGTACAGGAGCCAGTGCTATTCAATGCGTAAGCATAATATATGCATACGCATGGAATAGCACTGGCGCCTGTACACAGTGCACCATATACGTGAATATACCGTATATGCATATTGTATATATCATCAAAATTTAGCGTTAAATGTACACTCTAAAAATTTGAAAACATCATTAAGACGGTGATATCCGTGACCAATAAATTCCGTCTCAGGGAAGTTTCACTGTAATAATATATTATATTATATCATAATATAACATAATATGATCGTTAGAGTAATACCCAAAGAAAAAGTTTATATTAAAAAAGAAAAATTTTATATTTAAAAAAAATAAAATAAAAATATGTTCAGATTCAATTAATATAAATATATTTTCAAATATTTTATTAATATTTTTTATATTAATATTTAATATTTCAATAAAATAAATCACAAATAATAACGATATATTAATATACATTAAATTCCATAATAAAAAATTTATAGAATTTAATTAAAGGGATATTTCAAATTTAATATATATTTTTATTATATTAATTTAAAAATTTTAATAATATATAAAAAATTAATTCTTTAGTAAAATTTGTGTAAAATACATATTAATACAGTCCTTTGTAATTTGCATTATTATTAGGAATTAAATGATGGAATATAATATTTAGAAATAAATTAAATGCAATAATCTTTTTAATAAATTCAATATATGTAAATATGACATTTATTTTCACATTAACACACATCTAATATATTAGAGAATGTAAATATTCCATGTATACCTAAATGATACTATAGTGACTCAATAATAGTCACTATTACTAAGGGTAAAGTCATAAGTTACGCGATTCCTGATACATTAGTAATTTCTTAATTTTTTAAAATTATAAAATTTTAATATTAATCATATATATAATTTGAAAGGTCTATTATTGGTCTTTCAAATTATAAATTATATTATTTATTTAATTATCAAAATTTATTAAAAAAGATAAAAATGATAAAATTTTAAGCAATAAATTTTCATCATTAAATATACTTATACCAAATTTTTATACCAAAAGATTTAATCATTTTTAAAAAAAATTATTATCATTAATAAGAAATAACAATTAATAAATGAAAATTAAATTTTTAGATGACATTTATATACTTTAAACAAAAAACAAAACAAAAATTAAATTTAAATGTCCATAAAATTAAATGTGAATATTGGAAAATATTTTAACCCTCAAATTATTAAAATTTATTTATTATATTTTATTTAAAATAAAAAAATTTATTAATAAATGTTATTTATTTTAAATAAAACCATGTTTATAAAGTTGCGTGTTAAATGATTTTATCTATACTATTATGTACTAATACTAGTCTCATAGTACTTGTTTTAGTAATAAAATACAATGTATGGTTAAATATAAAATAAAATAAAGTGAAATACAAATCGAGGATTAGAAAAACGCCAAAAAGAGAATGCGATAGAAATGTGTGAATGATATTAAACACTACAATGAGTGGACATAATGAAAGAGATATTTTATAATTGAATACGCTAATGTCATTTCTATAAATTGCGCAGTGTAATACCATGCATATAACAATATCTATACTTAACTTTATTGCTAAATATCTATTATATTAATTCTAATTATTGTAAATTAAACCGCATACTTAGTCTAGACTCTGTATGCATAGTTTGATATAATAGTGCTTAGTTCATTTACAATGACATATTACATAAACTTTTTAAAGTTAATCACACGTATCGAAGAGACATATTGTGTTTAAATTCACTTCACACATCGTTTGTCAAAACATTCATAAAGGAATGAGTGTGCACACTTTCTCTACGACACGTGTGCTTAACTGTAATATAATTGCATTTTCTACTGTTTAATAATATAATACTTAAATTTAAAATAATCTTTAACTATTGACACATGTGACATTTCATTTATCACATTATATCCAAAGGTAAAATAAATGACAGCAAAGGTTACACGTGACACATTTTAAATTAAAAATTAATTTAATTTTAAAATATTTTGATCATATTAAATATATTTTTTAAGACTTTAGACAAAATTTTAAAAAATTTAAAATATAAAATAATTTATTATTTTTTTGCTTAAATTTATTATAACACAATATATTGCCATATTTTGGCATTCTCCAATTAACCTTTAATAGAGATACGCACCGTAAAATTATTTAATTTTATATGTCCGTATTGACCGGATGTGGTCATTATATTGGTCAACTAAATTAGTTATGTTTGGGTTAAGTATGGTTTGTTTTTTAGTATGCTCAAAATGATTATGAAAGTGTACGAATTTTGTGTATTTTTAAAGTTCATGCACAGCTTTATAAGAAATAAATTGTACATAAACTGAACAATAAATAGCATTTTACATATGAATAAAACTATGCATTTCTTATTTCACATTCAATTTTTTTTATTATAAATCATTGAATGTGTGTAAATAAACCATATGACTGTAAAAGAGCTTTAAACGGGAGGACCCTTATATTTCATATAAATTTATAGATATATATAAAGTAATTTAGTATTATATTTTATTTTATTTTAGTATATTTTGTAATTTTTTTACATTAAACAGAATAAAAAAGTGTGTCGCATGTGTACATACATATATACATGTAAATAATATAAATATAAATTACCACAGTCATGATATTAAATGCACTATTATTTAATAGTATTATTTAATAGTATTATTTAATAGTACATTTGTATTTTAGTATTTTATTTATCGATCTGAAAATTTGTCCTTTATTTTTATCATTAATAATTTTAAATAAAATATTTTTTAATGCGATACTATTTATAGAAAATGCTTTTGAAAATTGAAAATTTTCAAAATTATAAATTTTATAAAAACATAAAAAATTATAATTTAAGAAAATTCCATTTTACATTTAATACTAATTTAAGAAAAACGTAAATAATGCATTTTTATGAATAAATAAAATAATTTTATCATCATTTAACAATAACTTAAACGATAAATTAAATAAATTATATTAAAATTATATTATTAAAATAAAATACCTCAACAATGTGTGCGTGGGTGAGTGGTCAATTTTCGATACTATCGATAATGACGTCATAAAAATTATATAACAATGAAATTTAATATTAAATTTTATAATAAAATTATACTACAATATAACAATA
>JAQIXB010001315.1:0-11202 GCA_034697405.1 Mesoplophora pulchra
AAAAAATAAAAAAATAATTATATATAAATATATATATTAATATAAATATATTTATAATTAATATATATAATGCCATTAAAAAGCGTTATTTAATGTCATAATAAAATCCCAAAAATAATAATGAAATTTATTTCAAAAAAAATTTGTTTAAAATATTAATATTTTTATAATTTTTTAATATTAATATTTAAATATAATAATAAAAAAAGCATATGCATTATAAACGTATATTAAAGTTATAGCACAGTGACATGGTAAAGTACGCTTTTTGTAACATTAATATTACATTAACATCATTTCGATATATTTGACAAATTACTCAGTCGATAGTGTCACAGTGGTGTAATATATAAGCATATATGCATATATGCACATATGCATTAATAATAATATGCATTACTTTTTGGAAGTGTAATCATAAAATCCTTTCCCTGACTTTTTTCCCAAATTCCCTTTTTCGACCATAGTGTCCAGTATTTTCGAGCGTATCGCGGGAATTTCAGAGTCGCCTCTCGCGGCCCATGAATCAACTATGAACTTATTCGTGTCTAAACCCACGTAATCTATTGTTTGCATTCATAGTTAACATTTTTAGTTATATTTCTTAATAATAAATATATATAATAAATATATTAATAAATAATTATATGTTAATTTATATCACAAATACTCTATTGATAATCGTAGTCATTACATAGGTACGTACGTTCACTTACAATACATTTCGTATTAATTGCTATTAATGTACTTAATTATGTACCATGAATTGATCCTATGATAGTTGCAAAATCATAATACACATTTAAGTACAATAATGGCAATTAATACAAAATCAATTGTAACATTAATAGCTATTTAATAATGTTCAATACTTAACCTAACCTATTGAAAGGTAAACTATTTTAAGAGTTAAAAGAATGTGATCTTATATCTAAAGTCTTATTTCTCGAGTTATAAGTACATCAAATCTCATATCTATATATAATAGTATAAATTGGAAAAATGTTCCAGAAATTCCCTGTTTAAATTCCCAGTTTATACATGGGGTATATTTTTCCGGCTGAAGCTGTTTTTAGGCGTTAATTTGAGGGCGGTAATTATTTGAGCATTTATCATATGAATTATTTATATATATTATTGTTAATGTGCGATATTATTATATAATAATAAATTATTAATATGATCATTATTAAATTATTTATTACGCTCTTTTATCATTTATGTTATGAAATTTATAATATAAAAGAAAAACACTTATATCATGAGTTAAGACCCTCCCATTTTATTATTAAAGCAATAATTGTCATGGTATATTGTGAGGTGAAAAAAATTACTTTATAATAACATAATTTGGAAATGTAAAAAATAATAATAAATAAATTTAAATATATTTAAATAAAAAATTATGATAAATTATTTTATAAAAAAATAAAAAATGTATAATTTTTCGCATAAATTTCATTTTAAATTTATTTCGAAAAATTTTCTATCATTTCTTTTTTTTTAATATTCCCATTTTTAAAACTTTTAAATAATGTTTTTAAATTTTAAGTATTTACAGCGTTTGAAACCACTGTGGGAATAAAATTGCAAAAAAATAATATTTTGAACTGTAAAAAGAGCATGTATTTCCCGAATTAATTACAAATTCAACAATGGTTTCAAAGCGTGTAAAAAGAGAGTTAAGTTCCCATAATGATTCCCGTGATTCCCACGATTCCCTCCCAATGTTTCCCAATTTCTTACCCATTAATTCGAAAGGGCCCATGGGGTAACCCGCGCCGAGTTTCATGGCGGTATCGATGTCTCTGGCGGTGGCATCGCCGCGTTCCAACATTTTGACGGCCTCCATCATGTACGGCACCAAAAGGCGATTCACGATAAATCCGGGTGTGTCCTTACATTGTATTCACAGTATTAAGTTTACATATCAATTATTTAATATATAATATAATCATAGTCATTTATTATTATGTCATATATATACATATATATATGTATATAAATATATAATAAAAATAAATATTATATTTTATTGCGCTATAAATTTATGATAATATTATTATATATAAATTATTATGTAATTTTAATATATTTAAATGAATGAATGAATCTATTTATGTGTATATTTTTATATTATTAAATATTATGACATTATTTTTATTTTAATAAAATATAATTAAACATTAAATATATAAATAAAATTTTATGAATAAATTATTTATATATTTAATGCGTAAATTTATTATTCATTTTTTATATTTTTATTTATACATTTTAATATATATATAAATAATATAATTAATAAATAATACCGTTTAACCTCACTTTTTATAGCCGGTATTTCTACAGTGCATTTCGCTATAAAGTATAATGTGCGCATGTGCTGCACACAATATACTTTATGTAAAATGCACTGTAGAATTATATGTGACATAAAATGTAAAAAAATATATAAAAATGAGTCTTATATCTTAAGGTATTTGAATATTCTCGAATTATAAGCTAAGGTGAGGTATAAATAGTGAGGTCAAAGGGTAAATAAAAAAAATGTGTACATACTTTGCACGTGACAGACACTTTGTCAATGTCTTTAATGAATTGTACTAAACTGTTATAAGTGTTTTCATTAGTGCCTTCCAAAGTACGGATGATTTCGACCAATTTCATGAGCGGCACGGGATTAAAGAAATGTAATCCTTTTTTAAAGAAAACACCCTTTACTTTCATATTATTTCATCATTTTATCATCATAATTACAATCATTGCAATAAATGTAAGAAATATTTTGCATTATAATTTATTTTAATAAAAATCATGCTAAATTTATGTTAAATAAAATATAATGCAATTTATTTCTTAGGTTCGTTCTAATCACTGTAATATTTAAAATTTAAATGTAAATACAGTAAAACTTAACCATAACAGAAACCATTAATACGAAATCATGAATTAAATTTTAATTAAATAAAAGTTTTAAATTTAAGTCTATGGAAATATTATGAGAGAATATATTATTTATAAAGAGGTGTCTGAATATAGAGGTTTTACTGTATTAAAAGAGCAAATACCGGCGTAACGTTCTTTACAATCGACGTATTTCCCGATTTCATAACACGGCAGAGATGACGTATTCGTAACGAAAATCGTCGATTTATTATCACGATATATTTCACTGTAATTATATCCTTTTATTACCGTTTAAAGTCACTTTTTTAGAATACTCTTATAGCGTGAGATAATCAACATTAGCATGAGATGTGCATTTTGTGAATATATCTCATGCTATAAGAATGTGTAAAAAGTATTCGTTAATAAAAAAATTGGTTTTAATATAAATATAAAATAATAATTTAATAATAATTTTATATTAAAAAATTTTATATTCAATTAAATTATTTTATATTATTATTTTAAAATAAAATTTATTCCAAATTTAGTTTTAATTTTTTTAAAAAATATGTGTTAACATATTTATCGCAAAAATATATAAATATAAATATCTCTAAATTTAACTCTAAAAAAATATTTTTCTAAAAAAATATTTAAATCATTTAACGAATAAATAATTTAAATATTTCTAAATATAAATATATATTTACAAATTATGTGTAAAAAATGCAAAATCAATCAATTTTTAGTAAAAGCATAGAAAAGCATCATTTTAAAAACGTTCTTATATCTTAAGGTGAACACATTTTAAGATATAATCTCAAAATATATGTGTAAAGAAAGGGTATTATATCCAAAGATGTAAAACGTGTTCACTTTACACGTTATAAGTGCGTTCTAAAAATAGTTACCATAGTTTTTGAAAGAGCTTTTGTTTGGGTTCAATTAATTCGGGTATGGCCTCAATCACCAGCAAATTGCGGTCATTCTGCGCTTTCATTTCCTTTGAAAATGTAATGCGATTCACACATGATTCAACATCATCCACATTCACTATCAATTAATTAATTAATCATTTTTTAATTAATTTCATAATTAAAATTTAGAAATTTATGTTAAAAATATACCTCTTTTTTGTTCTTTCATTTTATGAATGCTCTGACTGATTCTGTTCTTCGCTTTTGATAATTGATCATCGGACACATCCTGAACCGTGATCGTTGTGAATTTACCACTCATGGCACATGATTGCGCAATGCCTAAATTATCCATTCATTAGTTAATTATTAGTTAATAATTAGTTAATAATTTAGTAATTAATTATTTGAATTTAAATATTTATATTTTGGGCATACGTGTAATAGAAGAGTATTTTGTGTAAAATGCTCTTTTACCTTTAGACCTCTGTTTTAAAACAGACATTATATCCTCAGATATAAGATTCTATACTGATGCTGACCTTTGCACTCATATGGTATTTTCAAACACATTTATAACATGCTTAAAAATGTGCGTCTCATGCTATAAGATCGTGTCAAAAGTGCAATAAAAAGTGCATATTTTCGTGCTAAAAATGTTAACATGTCTTATATCATAATGTTACACACTGTTCTTATATCTCGAGATTTAAGAACTGTTTAAGAACATTGTTTACACCCCCTCATTGCACGTTTAGCATTTTTAGTACATTTATAGAGTATGTTTATTCATCTCATGCTATAAGAACGTGTAATGTAAAAGGATATTTTGTAAAAAATGCTAACATTTCTTATATCATTAAACAGTTCTTATATCTCGAGATTTAAGAACTGTTTACGCCCCCATCCTCTTAATGCACGTGCAACAATTTCAGGACATTTATAGAGTATATTTACTCATCTCATGCTATAAGAGCGTGTAATATAAGAGTGATATAAATGGTGGTGTCATATTACCCGATCCCATTAAACCCGATCCTATGATTAATACGTTTTCAATGCGATGATTCATCATGGGATTTGTACCGAATTTTCGTACGTTTAAAGACGTGTTTAATAACGATATTCTCACGATATGTTTACTATGATTTAACACATGCGAACACAGTGACGTAATCATTATTATGTAATAATTATAATTTTAAATTTTAAAATTTTAATTTAAAAAAATTGTAAAATTACAATATTATTAATTTCAATTCAATAGAAATTTAATACAAAATATTTTTCAATGAAAATAATATGATAAAATATTTGATGATAGTAATTTAATGATAAAAAATGTGATAAATGAAAGAATGTGATGTATAATTAAATACTAATAATTAACTAAACACTTTTAGTTTTTTAAAAAAATATATAATTTTTAATTTTTAATGAAATTTTTAACGTGTAAAAAGTGAGAGCATAAAACGTGAGGACATTTGTTGTTTATACTGTTTATATACAGTAATACTGTAACAGTATCATCATGTGAATAGAGATGTTTACGGTCATATCATATTGAATATGATAAAATGTGATACAAAAGTCAAAGTCTAAAGTGTTTAAATACCCTTTAACCTCACTTTTTAAACACCATTAACACATTAACAGTTTAAGGGTTCTTATATCTCGAGTTATAACATCACTTTTTTAATTCATTATGATTTTTGCGCATTTTTATGCGTTTATTTTGTTTTTTAAATCGCTTTTAAAGATTGTGATAAAAGAGTGTCTAAAAAGTGAGGTAAAACGGTATTTAAAAGTTTTTTATTTTTAAATTTACTTTAAAAAGAACCGCTGATAATTAATTATTGCATTTAATTAAAAATTTGTTTATATATACGATTATATTTTATAATTAAATACATGTATATCCATATTAAAAAACAATTATTTGTTTTGAGATGTCTTTTTCTGTGTAATTTATTTTATCGGTGTGTATATAAATATGTATATGCGTCGTGACACATTCATAAACACACATTATATGTTAATATAGATATTTGAGTCTTAATATAGAAAAATCATTATGTAGATTATGTTCGAATATACTATTGAAATGGACAAAGTTCAAGGAAAAGGGGAAAACTTTCGAGTTTCATGTATGTTATATAACTCATGATATAAGAGATGTTTTCTTTTAAAATTATGTGCGCTCAGTTTACAATAATTAACTCACGATATATGAGATAAATTTTCACCTAAAAATAGAAATAAATAACTCTTTTAGTCGTTTTTTCTTAACACAAATATATTTCTTACTTTAAATGTAAACTTTAATAGTATACAGTGAAACCTCTTTTAAGCGGACACTTATTTTCAACAGACTAAGTGTCAGCTTAAGAAAGGTGTCTGTAATTGGAGGTTTTACAGTATATTCAGTATTAAAAAATTACGTTAAACTGACCTTAACTGAACCGATTACATAACTATATAATTTCGATGTTAATTTGCCATGGGATATAATAACGTAATGCTAGTTTATGCTGAAATAATTAAATTTAATAATTAAAATAAAAGTATGATCATTCACAATTATTAAACGGTATATTTATTCATTATTATTATATTTAAAATTATAATATAATCATAGTTTTCAAATATTTAAATATTCAAAAAATTAAATTAAAAATTAAAAATTTAAATACAAAATTAATACGATAATAAAATAAACGATTGATTATGGCACCATCAAAGACATCGGCATTATCAAAGAATAAACAAAAATCGTCAAAAAATCGAAAGACCCTTAAAACCGAAGATCCGTTAAAAGATGTGAAAAATGCGTTCAAAGAAATGACCGAAAAATTAGTTATTAACGAATTTCCGAAAAAAATCGATCGCATTACGGACGTCATTAACAGTGATTTATTCGATTATGGAAATACCGCTGAAGAAGAATCTGTCATCGATTTACCGATGAATCCACAGATGGTACGTTTACAACGATTAAACGGAAAAGAAAAATGCGATCATAATGAAGACTGTGAACACATTTATGTCCATCATTTCGATGATGGAAATGGTAATGTCCGAAAAGTGTCCTGTAATAAGATCATCACTAAAATGATGTCCGTTTTAAGACCATTGTTTATTGACCTCATTCATGACACGAATACACTCATATACGGCATTTATTTAATGATGCCTCAGGTAATAATATACCCTTTGACCTTTGACATTTTACCTTTGCCATGTCATACATTAAACACTGTTTTAATTTAAAATCATATTATTATATGACTTTAGTAATATTTTCTTTGCTTTTCACACACGCAAATACAGCGTGAGGATATACTAAAAATATTCACTATTTTTAGTTCATTATAGTTTAAGATGAGAATTTAGGGGATCGTATATCTTTAGGTATGTGATACTTAATTGTATTATAATTTATTTAGAATTAAATCTAAAGCATGCATCTCAGGTTATAATGCTAACATCAAACTTTACATAAGAATGTGATACTTTTATTTTAGACTATAAATATGCTATCATTATATCCCGAGATATTTCTATACACACTGACCCCTTTCATCTTTTATTATAAATGACAATGTTCTTATGAGAGGTCAAAGGGTATATACTAAATTTGGTGATAATACAGATTGAGGACGGTGATAATTTCGGCGTTGAAATTCAACGTGAGGTCATCGACGAACTGATCGCAGCTGAAACCAGTGCCATGATAAAGTTATCACAATTCAATGCATATTATGAGGAAAGGGCAAAGGTCATCACAAAGATTGCGCATTATCCCCAATGTCATGATTATCGGCGTACGGTAATAGAACACGATGAATATTACCGTATCATTATGTGTCTTTATGCGGTAAAAATCAGAAATGAATATATATCATTACATGATATTATCATTAAAAATTTCAATAAAATTAAAACCCCGAAACATTCGAACATCGAAAACATGTATTAAATTATCGTATTTTTGCCTTTTTTTGTACACACAGTTTCTCACATTAGTATTTTATTCTATTTATTTATGTATTTTTTATTTCTTAATTTTCTTAAATTTCTTTTATTATATTATTATATTTCAAAATTTGTGCTTCAAATTTCTTAAATAAATATTCTTTTTATTAAATGTGATATTTTTTTTATAAAAAATGAATTAAAAGTATTTTTAAAAAAAAATTTGTTATTAAATTACAAATGTTTGTCAAATACCGTTTTACTGCACTTTTTAGATATAGACTTATAGTATGGGGTAAGGAAAGAATGGAACTTATATTTCAGGGTCTAAATATCTAATTACTTTTTTTACTTTATTTTTAAGAAAATTTAATTATAATTCTTTAAAGAAAATATTGCAATATATTTGAACATTACACAAATAATTATTAAGTATTAAATTATAAATAAATAATATAATTAATAATTTTAAATTTAAAATTATTAGAAATGCAAATAATTCAATTAAATATGTTATTAAATGCGAAAAAATAAAAGCCCAATTTATTACATAATAAAATTAAAAATATGGATTTTTTTTGTAAAAATTAATAATAATAAATAACAAAATAAAAATGTAAAATTAATAAAAACGTAAAAAAAGTGTCGTTTAATCGAAAGCGCATTTTCCCGATTTAACGTCGGGACACAGCTCTTTAATGGGCACTAAACTCAAAAGTAACATATGTCTTTCGTACGCTTTTGTTTTACGAAACATTGAATCTGTGCCGTGAATTCGGTCCAAAATGCCCAAAACACCGTAATTCTGATTAAATCTTTAATTTTTTAAAAATTAATTAAAAAATTATTAATTTTTATCATTATGATAGATTTAAATGTCATTATAAATTAAAACACTTAAAATTACAGTCATCTTTTATGATCATAGGCGCAAATTGTAATTATAAATGACGTTTAGTCAGCTCTATTGCGAATCCCGTAAAGAAAGGGCAGTATATGTTAGTATAGGTTTAATTAGCTAATTGCTTCATTCTCGAGATATAAGGTCATTTTAATCTCTTAATCTTAATCATAATCTTAATCATCCATTTCAATATGCACCTTTGTTTTTATAATGTAAATGAATAAGTGAATCAATTGTATTATTATAGAAATCACCAATTTTGAGACACTTTTGTGAGTTTATCTTTTGTTTCCATAATAACAATAGCATATACTATAAGTACAATTGAGCATTGAAAAATGTTTAAAAAAGTTTATCATAATTCCTGATTTCTATAATATTATTTAGGATATGATAAGTTAAAGGGGTAAACATAAGATATTAAAAGACATCTCAAGACATAAGTGCGTTATGATAATTGCGATATAATTACTTAAAATGATGAAAGTCATGAGCCTCCGGTGACGGGAAAAACGGGAAATGGAAACCGCTGTGTTCGTTTAACGTGAACATAATGGCCAATGAATACCATAGCCATGTCGTCGCTAAATGAGAACCCATTACCAATGGACCTACCATTTTATTGCAAAAATTTCATTTAAAATTTTAATTAAAATTAAAAAATTATAATATTATTAATTAAAAAATAACTTTTTAGGAAATTAAAAATTAAATTAATAAAATGCTTAATAATTAACCCGATTTTTATAGTTTGAAACATTTGAGATTTACTTAAAAGTAACAAAAGTATTATAATGACTTTTGTATGAAGATATAAGACCGAATCTATAATGTTATATTATAATACATTTGGTTAATCATAACTAATGTTATGATTAAAACTTTATTTTTATATTAAATAAAATTATAATTATTATTTAGTTTTATTAAGAATTAGTTTACCCGCGTATAGGGGTAGCATATTCGATATGAGGTGTTCCAAAGGGTGACAATAGATAGCGGTGATGGAAATGGGCGCTGTCCATTCGTGATGACGTTTATGGACGTATTTATAAACGCGTTTATGATGTAATAATCGATGTGAATAATAAAAGAGTAATTCTTCGACCAAAAGGAAGACACTTAAATCCAATAAAACCTTTTGAAATGATGGTAAATTCCGGGAATTATCGTATTTTCTTAAATTTGTTATGTAATAAGTGATCACCACAAAAGGAATTCCGACTATGAATTGATTGTATAGTATTTGCTTAACTAAAGGTATCAGCCTTTTCAGTGGAACCTAAATATATTGAACACACAATAATTATCATTTTTAAAATAAAATTAATTAAATTTTATAATAAAAGTTAATATATTTATTTTTAATTAATATATAAGTTTAATATATTAATTAAAAATAATGAGAAAATTACTTTATTGACAATGGGATCCTGTATTTTATACTTTAATAAAATCTTAGGTTTTCCTGTAATGTCAATGAACGTATAGAATATTCCGATGATCCAATAAACGGACACAGACACAACGAAAGATCCGATCATATATACTTTCATTTCATTGTGATCAAAGAATTGCATGATAATGTCCCATTGATACTGCCAAAAGTCTTTGGATGCGCCCCAAAAACGCTCGAAATACCTTCACATTTTCAAACATTTCATATTTTTTAAAAAAATTAAATTTTTAATAATATTTTTAAGTTTTTTTTCAATTTTTTGACATAATTATAAAATCATATTCTTAAAAAAGTAGACTTTAGTGAGAATATGGCAAATCTCTTTGGGAAACCATGGGAATAAACCATTTTTTATTAAAAAAAAATTCATAGATCTATGTTTTTAGTGATGGACAATATAGGGAATTCCCTAATTTCCGAGTTACTGTCAAATTCCAATATTTTCAGGTTTTCCTGAAACCCGTTAATGGGGAACCAAATTAATTACTATGTTTTTTAGGCACTAATGATTCCCGAAATTCCCAAATTTCTTAAGCAATTATTATTACATTAAATTTTTAATGTAAAAAATGTAAATTATTAATTTTTAAATATTTTAAAATTTTACATTAATATTTTGAAACATTACCATGTCAATGAATTGCGAAATGCGATTAAAATGATGAATGCGGTGCCGATCATTATTACCAATGATTTTAATGATGAAATTATTCTTAAATTTCTTAAATTTTCATTATTTTCAGTTTTCATTTTTGATTCTTTTTTCATTTTTTACAAATTTTTTGTTAATTTTTTGTCAAAAAAAAATTTTGTTAAAAAATTTTTAATTTAATAATACGTTAAATTAAAAGTGAGAAAAAATTAAGTTTATATATGATGAGAAAATTTTATATCAAAAAATTGATTTTAAAATTTTTTTGATAAAATTCAATGTCAAAACATTCAATTATTATTATTATTATTATTTATGTTTTTATTAATTTAACACTTTAAAATTTTATCATAAAATTATCTTTAAAATGATATCATTTTAATAATAATAATTTAATTCAAAA
>JAQIXB010001316.1:0-11202 GCA_034697405.1 Mesoplophora pulchra
AGAAGTGAAAAACATTTGTAGACAATTGGTTTCATACAATAAATGACGTTTAAAATATAGGCATAAAATACCGCATTATCTTTGCAATGACCTAATATAATAAGCACGCGCAAAATTAATTGCATTGTGTCTTTCGTGCTTTTCTTTTATAAAGTTTTATATAACATAAACAATACTGTTATATTATTTCATTTTAAAATATAAATTAATTATTAAATAATTAAAATGAAATGCATTTTTAATTATTTCTAAAATTAATTAAAGTGACCCATTATTTTTATAAATATAAATGAAAAATTATTTTAATAAATTATTTAACCATAACTGTCGCAGCTACTAGCATGCTACTAGCATCTTTGCAATTAATTAATTATATAATGATAATATTACATAATAAATAACGCATTATTGAGGTATGCTATGTATGAATAAAAAATTAGTAGTTTAATATGTAATTTATATACTGAATATTTATTCATATGCACTATGTATGTACTATTTATTTAACATAACAATACCCGAATTTACTGTTATATTCAATGACTGTTTGTATCTGCATATGTATGTTGTCATATGCGTGCAGTTTATGGTCCGATTCGGTTATGTTTAAAAATCATATTTATTTATTTATATATTTATAATTATAAATTTTACAAAATATCAATTTAATATGTATCGATCTGAATTTAGTTCGATTTTACAAATTTTAGCATTAAATTTAATAATTATTGATTTTTGATTTTTAGGTATAAACTAAACATGAGCGTAAAAATGTACTTTAAAATTGAGTTAATAAAAGGCATAAATTAACACGTAACGGACATTGCTCATTTCATATATTAGTAAATGTGAATATATATAAATAAAAAGCTCAGAGACAACTATTTTGACACTGCATAATTTAGGTAAAATTACATACATGATGGCAAAGAGTTTTTCGGGGCACTTTTAACTTTTAATAACTTTTTTATTTTTTAATATTTAATTAAAATTATTATTCAATGCTTTAGTATGAAATATTCATATGAAATTACATAAACACTCATATACCATGATTCTAATACATTATTAATTTACATTTAATATGTAATAAGAATATAATAATGAAATTTTATTGTGCATATTTTTTTAAAGAAAACATCAGCATTTAATTTTTATCAAAAAATCCTCCATAGAAAAGCATTGCATTTTCGTAAAAAATAAATGATGATGTTTTCTTTGAAAAAATATGCACAATAAAATTTCGTTATTTTATGATCACATATTAATATATATAAATTAAAACGGGAATTTATTGAAATTTTTTATAATGTAATTAGTTAATTATTCACAAAATTAACTTTTTTCCCATAGAAGCCCATGTTAAATGAAAATTGCTCAAAACATAAGGTCATAGGTCAATAATATGCTATTAGGTCAATATATGCTATTTTTTCAAAACAATTAAATAAATAATGTCATATTAAATATATATATAAAATTTGCAATTTTTTTATTAAAAATTGAATGAAATTTTCAAAAAATTAGTAATTTATTGCTAACTTTAGTTTTTTATAACTTAATTTAGTTAAATTTAATATTTTTAAAGCTTAATTAATGTCAATTATGATTAGAAATATTATATTAAAAAATTATTAGAATTGAATTAAATTAACTTTAATTTAATTCACTTTTTGTCGTGTTCTTATGTTTATTTCGGCACTGTATATATATACATATGTATATATGTATATATTTTTCAGTAATTTATTTATATATATATAAATAAATAAATAAAACATTTCCGCTTTAAAAGATGACATTAAAATGTTTAATTTAATATATAATTTGTAAAATTTTATTAATTATTAAAAAATAAAAAATTTATAGTAATTTAAAAGTGCCCCAAAAAACTCTTTACCATTTTGTATATGATTGATAATGTTCTAAAAAATGCCATTAATGGCAATCAATAATATGTAACTATCAATATGTAGTTTATGAGTTTAACAATTAATATGATATAAATGCTCAGTTTGAATTTTTGAAATTTTCATGCTTAAATAATAAGCAAATTTGCACATAGTAAAATAATGTATCGTATGTATACGCTATGAGTTCCTATTTGTACGCGCTGTAACGTTGTACATTACAATGTAATAGCGCATCAAATCGGAACGTACAAATAGGAACTCATAGCATATACATACGATACATACTGCACAAATGTAAGATTGAAATTTATAAGAATTTCCAATTTTTTGGAACCGTAATTTTGCATTAATAATACAGTTTTTAGGAACGCATAGAAAAGGGGAGGGATCGACATTCATATTATTCACAGTCATAAATTTGCATTTTAATTTTAAATCAGAGAAATATAAGCATAATATTAGCTCATAATTGGCTCATTGAACTTCAAAATATAAATACGAATATTAACACATAAATACCAATATTAACACATAAATATATGCGAATAAACGTTATGACCCTTTTCATTGTTTCATTAAATATCATACTCCCAAAACACACCTCAAAGAGTGTTATTGTAAAATAATACATAATTATGGACTTTGAATTTAAAGAAAATACTTAATATTATGATTTAAATAATATTAAATTATAATTTTATGATAATATGAGCTTAAAAATGTAATAATTTAAATAATCTATAAATATGTTTTAAATTTAACGAAAAAAATTATAAATTTAAATTTAAATTATTTTAAAATATTTTATTGAAACAGTTATTTACATTAACAAATATTTTACATATAATACAACAGTTAAAATCACATTTTTATACATATTTATTTAACAATTAATTCATATTAATTTAAAAATAAATAAATAATGTTTTTAAGAAACTCATTTTGAAATTTTAAAAAAAATATTTATAAAAAATGTCTAAATATATGATATTATTTTTATAAAAAGGAGTGTCAAATAGCAATATGCACTCTGTACCCCCACGGGATTTCATGACTGCATATAAAAGTGGTCACTGCGGTCAAACCCGAGGTCACCCTATATGTATGTACATTATCAATGGAAAACTTAGGAATAGTACAGTGGAACCTCCACAAGACGAATCCTCCTTAAGACGGAACGGGCCCGAATCCCTCCCATAGACTAAGCATTAGTGAAAACCTCTACAAAACGGAGCCTCTATAAGAGGGAAACGAACGCTTTTCCGTTAAATAATAGTATAACTATAGTATAATCAGAATCTCCCAAACGAATAAAATTCATTTTTTTGCCCGTAATATTGCTAATTTCACTTAAATTTTTTAATTAATTTGAATATTAATGTATAAAATATTTAGTTATTAAACATTTTAATTAAATTAACAAAAAACTTTAAAAAATATGCGTTTATATATTTAATGAATAAGTTTCTGTTTCATGTAAAGTCCGTAAAAACAATTAAATTCTAATAAAAAATAAATGACGATAAAAATTGATTTTTATCATAAAATACGGCTAAATATTAGCATTATATAATATACTAAACATTATATAAATTTTATACTTTTCTTTACATAGGAACCTCTATAAGACGGAAACCTTATTAAGACAAAATAAAATCTAGGGCCTGAGCCGTTCGTCTTGTAGAGGTTCCACTGTACTTTCATTCTTATAAAATTAATAACAATTACTAAAAAATTAAAATTATGTCTAAAACTTAAACATTAATCATAAACCATGAGTTAAATCGTCCTCTAACCATTGGGGAATTAACTGTCGTATTTTAGTTAATAATTTAGATAATGCAACATTATGAGGCATATAAAATTCTCTGAGGAATTTCTCGGCACGTGATTCCATAGGCGGATACTGACGTCCTTTACTTTTCCCCAAACATTTAGTGCTATTTAATGCCGTAATTTGACAAAAAAAACCTTTTTTAGAATCAAAACGAAGATGATCTTTAAATGCATAAAACGGTTCAATTTTCAAAAAATGCTGCACTTTGTCCATTACATGTACAGGATTCGCTTTAAGCTCTTCACCATCAATAATAAGTAACTAAATTTAAAATATAATTTTATAAAATATTTTAAAAATATTAAATATAAATATAAAAAGAATACTAAACCTGTTGAGGTGAAAAGAAAGAAATCCATCGTTCAATATGCTGTGCATAAATGCCCGGATTTAAACATCGGTTTCTTAAATCTCTTAATTGTTTCGGTGATTTTTCGTTCGCTGTTATCACATCATAAAATGTGTAATTCATTGACGCGATACCTCTGTGTGCACGGATGTGGTGATACCATGAATATGCTCTTTTTACGGGACTGATCAGTATTGTCACTAATTTAGCATTCGGTAACAATGCATGAGCACGCATAGGAACATATTCACTATCGAAATATGTCGCACTTTTTTCGAATAAATAGTTTGCGGTCGAATTTTTGGGGACGGGAAAAAAGCTCATATACCAATCGAGTCCTTTGTAATAGTTTTTCCCATTAAAGAACTGAATTTCTTCGAATGTTTCTGGACTCTGATAATTACTAACAATGGCAGGATGCATCGATAAAAATGAATATAAAGCTGTAGTGCCAGTCTTTTGTGGCCCTATCACAAGAAATTTTGGCAGCTGCTCACATGATTTACTAGTAGACCAAATAGAATGCTGCCGTTTATCATTACACGGGTTCTTAAATAAATAATTTACTCAAAATTAGTTAATGTCATAAAACATTAAAAATTTAAATAAATATAAAAAATAATACCATCCAAATCGGGTCACTTTCTTCGGGAAAAATTTGAAAGTATTTAGCAGCTAATTGCAGAGGGGGCATTGTCAATAGCTGAAGATTAGTCCAGCACTGTACGAATTTAATTACAGACTCAAAAGTGTATAATGCCAAACGATCATTGCCATAATTTGAAAGATGTGTCATAAAAACATTGATCTATAAATTAATATATACATTATATCATTTCGAAAATAATTTACATGTAAATAATTATATTTATTAATAATGTTAATCCTATTTCTTTATCAATTTACAAAAATTATGTATGATAATTTCAAAATGTATTTCAAATCATTAATGTATACTAAAAAACTATTGTTATTAAATATATTATAATGTTAATTATAATTATAAGTGTATAATTATAATAAAAGTGTATTTAATAGCGATAGTTTTAGTACAGATGTTTTCACTTTGCAATTATCATACGATCATTGTAAATTGATAAAGAAATAGAATTAATTTAATATCCTAATTTAATAACATACGCGATTAAAAACAAATGAATAAAATAATTCACCGCCGCGTATACTATTTTCTAACTTTTCTCTTCCGCCGGGATATTTATCAATAAATATCGTATGTGTATAAAGTCCACATGTTTGTCGCGGCAAAACCTTAATATGCAATTTAATTAATAAAATATTATATTAATATTATATCGAATGACATACACATAACACATCCTCTCTAATTAGCAGATAGTACATTCTTAACATAAGTATATGCAATAGTAAAATGCTATTGTTAAGAATGCGCTATCTGCTTATTATAGAGGTGTTATGTGTGTGTCATGCAATATTATATCCCATGTCAACGAATTAACATGAATATTAAATGCACATTTACAAACATTAAAGCGCTCCAATGCATTGTATACAATAATAATGTGTTTATTATTATCGTTAAATTCAATTAAATTTTTCTTTTAATTTTTTATATGATTTAAATTGAATCATATAATTTACAATAAAAATGCGTTCATTTAATTCATATTTATTTCGCATTTTTTAATTAAATATGTATTTAACATGTGAATTACAAATGAAATTTACATATACTTATTTATTATATATTTATCTGTTAAATTAGTTGAAAATTTAAATAATAATTTAGTTTTAATATCACAGATTTTAATTTAATATAATTAATTAATTATCACATTTTTTAAAATTATGTTATAGCATGTTATATGTGCATGTATATGTTATTGTTTACAATGCATTGGAGCGTCTTAATGCGTATTCAATATTCCTGTCAATACGTTTACTTTAAAGGAAAAGGGACGCTTTTTTATAGTGACCGATTAACTTTACATACGATACATGTGTATATGTAAAGTCCTACATGTACATTGTTTACATAAAAAGCGTCCCTTTTCTTTAATTAAATAATTAAATAAATACCATAATTCCGCGATGGATAAAGCCACGTCTGAGTCGTGCGGGTCTTAAATGAGGATACTCTTCGGTACTCGTGACACGCACGTTCCACACGCGTTTCCATGCATCATATAGAGGTTCATGAACGGGATACACTCCCGAATGATGTGGTGCTATGGAATATCCCAAATCAATGGGAATTTTGTGTTTCTAAATATATTGATATTATTTAGCATTAATAATGAATACGAAACATACATAAATGATAAATAAAATAATTCACAATGATATAAATGTATAAATAGATAATAATTACTAATTAATAACCTCTGCAAATTCACGATTTAATTTCATTTCATTTTCCAATAATGTTACATTATCAAATAAATGAGGCTGAGTATGGGAATACATATGACAAAACCACCAAAAGTCATTAGCACGTTCTAAAAGTGATTAAATATGTAAAAATTGCAAATTTTAAATAAATATTACCAATTAATAGATCATCGCCTAAATCTTCTTCAGCGTTACCCTTATGATAGTATTTCCCGGAAAATCCGAGATTAAAGCGAAATCCGGGAACCAATAGATTAAGACGCTTTTGAGATTCGAGTAATTCCTGAACATCCGCACTTTTCATTCGCGTGCCCTTTTCACCGACAAAAATGTCATCGATGTCTATCAATAGATATCTCTGCAGAGGTAAACTCAATTTACCATGAGATAAATAAGAAATTGAATCTAAAAATATTAGTTTATGAATCCAAAAGGTAAATCCATTTCCAAATATAATTCTCTGAATTCCATCATATAAACCATGATCCTAATTATTAAAATATATTTTAAAATTTAATAAATTTAATAAATTTTACCTGAATAATGGTGGATAAAAGTTGTTTTTTAATGACAAAAGTATAGTTTAAATCACTACTGCCGTAAGTATTTGAGTTAAACTGTAGATATGCCTGTGCCAAAGGCTGATATGATGTATGATTCGAATGAAACGTGATCCAATGACCTGTGAGTGGACCAAAGTGTACTTCACCGGCACGGGCCATTCTTAACACGGGTGATGACGGATTTAATCGATAATCTTTAATTGCCACATGTGTATCAATAAATAACGGCAGTCCTTTCAATTGCATACGATATAATTTTTCGTCTTTAGAGTGCATAAATCCAATAATTCCGACTCTATATTCACGACAGTATTTGTCTAATAATTCACGATTCCATTTACTCATATAAAGATATTTTTCAAAATTTTCGAATATAATCACAGCGTATTTCCCTTTATCCATATTCGTTAATACGGGTAAACTTTTGCCGGATATTTCCACCTTATATCTAATTAATCAGACATTTATTACTAATCCAAAGACATTAGTTTACCATACTTAATTCTTGTCGCTTCTAATATCTCCACCAATTGTTTACCTAAACGTGTATATTGACTTTCAACGAATACTAAAGCTTTAGGGTCTAAACGTAACTGTGCACTCGAAACATGGTTATTCGTGAAAAACGCCTCAGATACGGATGCACCATTCTCTTTTAGCGAAAAGCACTTATATCGTGGCTGTGGCGGCATCCGAATCAATCTAAAATCATTTAACATTTATCATATTTTAAAAACACATAAAAATATATAAAAAACATTTTAATATTTGAGTCTTAAATTAAATTTTTCATAATTTAAATTATAAATAAAAATACAAAGATACAGACCCACGAAAGGACGAAAGAGGAATATAATATGAGAATAAAATGAATGATACGATTGTAAATGCCAAAGATATGAGCATCCATTGCTTTACATTAAAAGGGATTAATAAAAACCATTTTTGTTTATGTTTAAAATTCGGCTGAATTCTGAATGACCCTTCGAAAAGCATAACGATTATTCGATCATATTAACGTCATCGATGATCATTCAGTGGCACTTAATTTTATCACAAAATATTTTAATTAAAATTTTTATGAAAATTTTTTAATTAAAATTCACCGTTAAATTTAATTTCAATTTTTTAAAAAATTCACATTTCAATATACGCGTTAACGCCTGAATGTGTCGCCATTACTGTTTATCATTTGGTATTAGTATTAAATATACGATTTCTTTATATTAATCATGTTTGGTTAGGTTAGGTTAGGTCTACGGGCAAAGCATGGTTAGGATCTAAAAGCGAAAGATAAACATGAGTAAAACACGTGCTTTAATCGGTCTGTGAAGATATGGATCCGTAAATAGTGATGGTATATTCAGTGCTGAAATATTAAAGGCCGCACCGTGTGGCATTTGCGATAAATTTTCTTAAATATTCATAAACAAATTCCATTCAATAGTTTTTTAGCGGAGAATTTAATGTTTGAATTTTTAGTAAAAATATAAACACATAATTCATAGATATTCATATATATTCATTTTAAATATTTACATTATAATGATATGAATCGATATATTTAAATTGAGAATTCATTCATAATTTAGTTAATAAAATAACTAATTTTTTAAAAACATTTTTACATATAAACGGCATTAAAATGAATTTCATACATTTACGGAATCCATTTTTTTATATTGAAATACATACATAACACCGCCTCTTTAATGACACGTGATTCAACACATGTGCAAAATGCACATGCAATAAAAGGAGTCTCAAAACTTAGAGCCCGCACGTGCTTTAATTTACCAAACGAATGTTAAGCTATGTTCACACAAATCTTAGTGAATGCCATGGTGTGAACGTAAACAGTCAATTGAATTAAATTAAACGATAGTTTCATGACATCCATTCACTTGGACTTTTGCTCAGAATTCAAATTCAAGTGACTTCGTGTATACACGGCTTTAGCATAGACCTTAACCAATAGAAACATGTCACGTGAGGGGACTAAGTTAAGATACACCTAATAAAATGTATTAAACGCATTATACAATTCAATTTCAGGAAAGCTCTTCAATTGTGTGATCCGCTGTATGCTCTGTAAATACAGTATAAACAACAAAAGAGATAAACAAAAAGTGTCATAATAAATTACAACGTATGTAATAATAAAGTTTATTTTATCATTTCAATAAATGACTGTAATTTTTTCATAGATATAAATGGAGAGAGCGCCTGAACATTGTCCGGGTGTAGCATCGGAAAATGCGGGGAAAAGCGGTGCATGTGAGGGATGTCCGAATCAACAGACATGTGCGTCGGGTCAGTTAAGGACAGGTCCGGATCCGGATGTGGCGGAAATCGCACGAAAGTTGTTTCATATAAAGCACATTGTAATAGTGCTTTCGGGGAAAGGCGGTGTCGGAAAAAGTACGGTGTCAACGAATTTAGCGCGATCTTTGGCTTTAAAAGGATGCAGTGTCGGCCTTTTGGACATTGACATATGCGGACCGTCCATACCTAAGACCATGGGTTTAGAGGGGGAACAGATTCATCAGTCAGCATCAGGATGGTCACCGATTTATGCGGAGGATAATTTGGCAGTGATGTCGTGCGGGTTCCTTTTAGAGTCATTGGATGATGCTGTCATTTGGAGAGGCCCCAAAAAGAATGGTTTAATAAAACAGTTCTTACGTGATGTCGATTGGGGTGAAATGGATTATTTGGTAATAGACACTCCTCCGGGAACTTCCGATGAACATATTTCCATAGTTTCGTATTTAAAGGAATGTAATAATTTAAACGGCGCTGTAATAGTGACATCACCACAGGAAATTGCATTAATGGATGTACGGAAACAGATCGACTTTTGTCAAAAGATCAATTTAAATGTCATCGGAATTATTGAAAATATGAGTACATTCACATGTCCGAAATGTAAAAACGAATCAATGATATTCTCATCATCATCTGAGGGAATGAAGAAATTAACACAAAAATGTAATGCTCCATTTTTGGGGAAAATCCCTTTAGACCCTTTCATAGGGAAATCATGTGATAATGGAACATCTCTTTTTGAACTGAACGATTCACCATCAATTAATTCATTTAAAGAAATTTCACAAAATTTAATGCGCATTATAAATGAAATGTAATTTTTTAAAAATTAAATGCTTTATATTTTCTTATGTTTCGTAATATATCATTTTAATATTTTTATTAAAAATTAAAAATACAAATACTTTACTATTGAATTTAAGAATTAGTAATATTAATATATTGAAAATATGTATAAAATTTTGTAGATATTTATACAGTGCGTATGATTATAAAAGAAGTTCAATGCGCAGAATAATGCGCATATATACATGTGTTAAGCATTAAAACACGTGCATTATAAACTTCAATAATTGTGTTTTTAAAATTATAATTTTTTAATCATAATAATGAAATATATTTTTTAAATTAAATTAAAGAATATTCAATTAAAAGTTTAATTCAATTATAATGAAATGTATGATATTCAATAAATGAAACATTTATTGTGAATTATATTATTGTGATATAAAACTATTTCATGATCTAAGATCGTGTTTAAAATGAAAATATGATGAAAATATAATTTTAAAAATGTTATTAATAAATAAATAATTTTAAACGTTTTTACATATATTTTATACTTATGTTTGTTATGCTTAACACATGCACATATGCGCATTATTTTGCGCATTGAGCTTCCTTTATAATCATACATACTGTATAATTTTAATATGTTTTCGTTATTTCCCCTTTGATTTTTTCTTTAAAAAACTATAAAAACGCAAAAAAAAGCGAATATTTCGTGCGTAAAACGATGTTAACGATTCGGTTGCGATTCGCAGCCATTGTGTTTGAGAATTATCTTTTTAATCCGTAATCTCTGATAAAATGTTAATCCCTCTTTTTTACCACAGCTATGATTCGCCGAAAAATATTTTCATTGTTAGGCTTTTGTTGCTTTTCGCAGAATTTTAAAATTAATATAAATAAATAGTTATTTTTACATTTATTTTAATTAATTGCATTTTATTATACATATAAAATAAAAAAATATTTTTAAATCATATTTTAAAAGTGCATACCGTATTCCCGCACATAAAGCGGCATGCCGGTATAAAGTGAATAATCCAAGGTGCCGGT
>JAQIXB010001317.1:0-11202 GCA_034697405.1 Mesoplophora pulchra
TTTAATTTTAAAATTTTAGCGGTAATTTTTGGTAAAATTCTGTTTTAACTAAATTCAACACATTTTACGCATTTAAACATATCGTACACTATGATACAAATTAGTTTGAGTTTAATCAACTTTTTAAAATATTAATTAATTTTTACAAAATTTTAAACACAATTAATATAATATATATTTTATATATAATATATAATATATTTTCTTAATTTTTATTAATATAAGAGGTGTAAACACCCGACTTTCCAATTAATCGGAGTTTCCTTCGGACACACTGAATTGGACGTTTTCCACTATTTTATGCTCTTTTTTTATATTTTTAGCTATTAATTGCTAATTATTTCTTTGATTTCGATTTTTTTAAATTATACGGTATTTCTTTTTATATAACGCTTAAAATGTTTCTATAGGAAGTGCCTGAGAAATGTTAAGGCATTATCATTTTTTTATTAAAAAATTGGATATTTTTCTTATTTAAAAAGTCAAATATCTTTAGTATAATTAGGCATAGACATGTTCATTTATAATGAATATATTATTTCACTCATGATATTTATTAATTAAAAGAAAAATATAGGGGTTTAGGCATTTTATATAGATTTTAGGGTCAGAATTTTCGGGTAATAAATAGTTTTAAAACATTAGCATATTCATTAATGCACTGTAAAATTTTTGAATAAATTTAGATTTTTCTTTAGTTATTTTATTAATTAATTGGTAATTTTTATTTTTAGTATGATTATATTAAAATCTCTAAACATTTAAGGGATAAAAATTTCATTGAAAATCAATAGTAATTTATGTGTCAATTTTTGTTTTATTAAAATATTTTTTGCGCGTATTTTTTATTTTTATTTTGGGGTAAAATTTTTTTCCGCCCCTTAATTCCTATCATATGTAGTTTATTACTACCATAATATGATTTTGAAATTCCTATGATTTTTTACACTTTCTTTGCACTGAGATCTTTCAATGATCATTTTTCCTTTTCTTTCATATTTACTAAATACTATTTATATTGAATCTGTGGGTATTTTTTTCGTTTTCAAATAAATTTCATCATTAATTGCGACCGTTAATATTTGTATAGAGCTGCAAAATCCGCTCTGCACTTACATCACTTTAGATTTATTATAATAAACAATTAATTTTAAAATTTAATTTTACATATAATTAATCTCAAAATATGAATCTATCATATTATGTAAATAATTATAATTAAAAAATCATACGTTAATAATTAATAACGTTTGTTTTTTAATCGCATCATACAGAACTTTTCACATTTTCAAAATTAATATAATTTTTATTTTATGAATTTTGAAAAAAAATCATATGTTTACCGAAATTTCATTTATTTACATTAACTTTAAAAATGTTAATAATGCTTAAAAATATTAACTTTTTATTTAAATATAATAATTTCAAACAATTAATTCAAAGTGCTTTTATCATATATTAATATTAATTAATATATGATAAAAGCACTATGAATTAAGTGTTTGAAATTATACATTAAATATAATTATATATTCAAATTTAATTCAAAAAATTTATATAAAAATCGTCAAAAAAATTAATTTCCATATAAATACTAAACTTACCCCATACATTTCCAATCATATTTTTGAGTCCATATTTATTTGAAGGAAATGCGTCTGTGGGTGCTGTGTTAACATATCCATCATCACCTATTTTTTAATATTTTACTCATGAATAAAGCATTAAATTTTTAATTTAAAATGAAAATAAAGTTAAATTCATAATATTCAAATAAAATATATCAAAATTATTATTTTGCTTAACATACCTGTATCATTGTATGGGAATTCACCATCAAATATATTTGCATAATGTTTATTTTGGGGGTTCCATTTATTACCCCATGGAAATAGTCTATTCTTTAGTTTTCCTCTGCACGCATATTCCCATTCTGCTTCCGATGGTAATCTTTAGTAATTTAGTAATTTATGTATAAAAACAATAAATTGTTATGTAAATAGAAATTAGTATTTAAATACTAATTTTAAATTAAACAAAGGACTCTAAAATTTCATTTATTAAACTGGGACTATATAGTAATTAAACAATAAAATTAAAATTTACAAATATTCCATATTTACTATTTTATAAATTAATAAATGTATATATAATTATGTAATATAAATATGTAGGATTTATTTCAACTTTTAATTACTATATAACTCAGGTATAATAAAAGGGCTTAAAGAGTAAGAGACCTTTTCCCAGCCCATGCACAATAAGCAAAGGCATCATTCCATGATACATGTACTACGGGATGGTTTAATCGGTATGTAATATTTGAATCGGGTCCTTCGGGCGTTTTCCATGATGCACCTTCAACAGGTAACCACCATGGTGCAGATGCTACCGCTTTTGTTATTTTTGATTTTACACTTTCACTTAATGATGGTTCAAAAACAAAAGAATTGAAAAATTTTTCCGCGTCCGTTATGTAATTTGTACTTTTAACAAAAGTTTTAAATTTAAGATTAGTAACTTCTTCAATATCCATATAAAAGCTATTAACAGTGACTTCACGTGCAGGTCCTTCACCATCAGATACAAATATAGGTTCATTCGTACCCATAGTATAAGTGCCGCCATTGATTAATGTCATATCAGAAATATCGTTATTTTGATATTTTTCAAATTTCAATTGACTTTGTTGATCATAGATTTGATGTTTATCCCTGGATGTACTAGCACAGTGACTAGTTGCTTCTCCATTCATTTCGTTCGCATTAATTGAAATGTATGAGTTAATGTGAAAAAATAAAATTATCATATATGAATATATATGAAGAATCATTTCGCATTAATTCTAAAAAAAGAAATTATGTCATAACATTACGCATAATAATTCTAAAACATTCTAAAACATATCATAACTCAAAATTAAAATGAATTGATATATGTTTTTTATTTATATTAATTTTAAGGTACATTTTTAATAAATTTCTAATATAAAATATAATATATGTTAAAATATACGCTATTTTAAAACCGATTTTACAATTACACAACAAAATAATGGCATTTACAATTCAAATAAAAGCTAAAATATTACTAAATTATGAATTAATGGTCGAGAATCCTAAGGTTACCCGATACAATCTTTGATTCGAGTATGGCACCTGATGGTATGTCTATTCGATCACCATGATTTGCAATAATTATCACCGTTCCTAAATGTTATATCAAAATTAAAACAAAAAAAATCAAAATATTTAATAAACCTTTTAAAGAGACGCCCTTTCCAAAAGTGACATCGCCTGAAACAGTGAGATGATCCAATTCTATTAAGTCAGGTATACTAGCAAATCGTGATAAAAAGTCTCTAACTTTAGAAAAGTGTTCATCGCCCAATTTAATTAAAGGCACAGATGGAAAAGCACGCAAAGGATTCATTATGAGAGCGCCATTTTTCAAAGAATATAAATTGGACATAACTAATAAGAGGTCAGATGTTTTCTTTACGGGCAAAAAACGCCGTCGCGGGACATTGATCCCAATCGCACCCTCAAAATCTTTCATCGCCGCACCCACAGCCGTTTCTAATTGAATTACATCCAAACCATAGTCTAAATGCTTATGATTAACAATGATTTCCATATCTAAAAGTCCATTTTCAACTAAATCCTGAATGCTCTTTAAACGTATCCAAATATTGTTCGTGTTAAAAATTTTGAATTTTTTCACGCTTTTGAATTCATCGACATGTGCTTTGGGGACCTGTGCTATTTCCAAGAGTCTCACTTTTCCTTCATAATGAATCAATGTCCCTCCTTTAACATCGGCCGTCGTTTTATCAGTCACTTCCATTACATATGAATGGGGATTCTCTGATGGATCCAAAAGTAAATTCAGAATATTCAAATCGACCGTCGCACCCAAATTATCGATATTCGAAACAAACACATACTGTCGCCCTAAAGTAATGCAATATTTTAGCATCTTTTAGTATATTTTAGTATATATATCATTCTCTGAACCTTCATCAATAAAATGCTGCAAAAGTCCCGATTTACTAAATGCCGGATAAAAATCACCATGTCCCGGAGGATACCATGCCTCAGGATCGCCATTATATGATCGTGCGATGGGCATAAAACTTTCTTTATTTATTCGCGGATATCGGCTCTGCATAAATGTATAAATTTTTACACGAAAACCGCGATATTTTCTTAAAACTTTTTGAGTATCTTCATCCGTATTAAATGAATTCATAAGTACTAAAGGTACATCCGCATCGTAAAGTTTATTTAAATATTCAATTTGTTGTACCGTTAAATCCAAAAATGTCAAATCATTACGCACCGGAATTACGGACTTAGGTCCCGTGCAACCCATTGATGTGCCTGATTTTTACAATAAAAAAACATTCTTAAATATCAATTAATTAAATAAATATTTAAAGTTTACATTAAAGGCATTTTTTAAAATTTAAAACGTTTTTATATTTTAATTTATACCTAAATTTCATATTAAACATAAATATAGATTAAAATATATAAATATTTTAAATTTTGAAAAATATTGTAACATTATTTTAATATAAAATTCATATATGTTAGGTTAGGATGTAATTAGGGTGTAATAGTACACGCACATACAAACATATATATTGTTGATAAATTATTTTAATAATATAAATCTACTTATATTTAATAATAAAAATAATGTTTAGTTTTAATACATATAAATGATACATATAAATTTCGATGACGATTAACAGTGTGCTTATATCAGGCGCGTGATTTTAGGAGCCAATCACCGGACTGATAAAGGAAATCGCATTTTATTTATATATATAATTTATATAATAATGATGCTTTAAAATTTCAATGAGTTACATGAGCATATACTTTTACATGTTTATTCTATAGTTTCAGAAATTGGAATATAAAGTAATTATTATTAAATATATGTGTTGGTATATGTGTACTTTATTGGCAGCATTTTAGAATCACTTATATCTCGAATTTTTTAAGTTGATCGATGTGAATTTATAGTTATGAACAAAATGAGTATTTTCAAAATGTACAAATACTATACATAGTGTACATTGTATATTAAATTTTAATGTATAAAAATATTTTAATATAATCTCTTTTATTTATCATTTATATGATAGGCCTTAAAATATTTTTAAAATTTAAAATTTAGAAAATAATTTTTTAAAAACTAAATTTTAAAGTTTTGAATAAATTGTAAAAAATCAAATATGTACGGAAATACGGACAAAAACCATGTTTATATATAATGTAAATTATGTTAATCAATAAATATAAATTAATATTTATTCATACCCAAACCGCCGTTGAGTTTCACGACCACCAACTGATTGAGCATCGTTTTAATTTTGTCTGCGGATGGTTCTTTAAAAGAAGAATAGCATCTGACAGCATCATCGGGAAGTGGTTCTATCTTTTCCCATTGAACAGATGGTCCTACCCCCTGAAGGAACTTAAGAAACAACTGTTGAAATCCCTTAAATTCGTCCTCTTGAGTTTGTCTCTCGGATATGTTCGAAGTGCGGATGATTTTCTCTAATTCCTGAGTCAACTGTAATTGGGCGTCTTTTTTTGTCAATTCTTTGAATTCGGTCGTCGCACTGATCTTTCGCTGATGTCGGAACGTCCCTTTTAATTGGTTATTATTCGACATATTATATTCCTTAAATATCATAAATATTTAAATATTTATTAAAATTAAAATTACAATATATATATATATATATATATATATATACTAACCTTATATGAACTATTTGTTGGTAATTGCTGATAATTAGAAATAGACATTTTAATTAAAAATCATATAATTATTTTAAAATAAAAATCATAATTTATTAATGAATAAAAACAGAAAATTTAAAAATTTTATATTAAATTTGAAATTAATTATTTAATGTAATTATATGCATTTATGTTTATAAAATAAATGTAATAAATGTAAAAAATAAATGTGAACTATTATTACATATTTTTATATTTTAATGGAAATTTAATTAGAAATATACTGAAAGTTCATATAAATATTTATATATATTTTCATATATATACTTTTATATAATTATATAATGACTTTGAATAAAAGATAAAGTGATGCGATAAACTATTTCCTAATTCCACATAATATAAACGCAATTTTTACACATTCTCAAAGCACATGATTATGATAGCATTACTTAAGTATTAATAAATATTTTATTTTCAATGAAATGAACCACAGAGTGACAAATCCTTGTAAATGTTAAATCAAATTTTATACATAAATCAATTACCAGTTTTAGTATAAAAAGACTAATGAATACACTGAATAATCAAATAAATTATAAATAATTTCACTTTTTTAAGAAATTACGCAATTTCTTAACTCATAATTGTACTTCAAAATGCTATTAATATATGCGCATTTAAAAATTATATGTAAAATTATTAATATTTTTAAAATTTTTATTTCATTCCAAATTATATATATATATATTATATATTCTTAAGTAATTAATAATCTCATAATAGGTCATTAATAATATTTAATAATATATTCTTAAAATATATTCTTTAATTGATTTAAATAAAATAATATCTCAAAATATATTATAGAATTGAAAATAATAAAAAGAAAACGCATTATTATAATATGCTTAAATAATTTTTTTTATTTATAAAATTACAAAGTCCTTATATCGTTTGGCAATTTTATATAGAAACTATATATGTATAATGCCACGCCATAGAGTTTTGATACAAAGTTGTCACACGATATAAAAAATATACTGAAATTGTTTATTTCTGATTACCGAAAGTAACAAAAAAAGATGATAGGAAAAGACACATAAAGTCATAGATATCATATAATACTAATATCAATGAAAAGATAATGAAATTCGTTAAAAATGTATGCTAAATTATTATTTCAATATAATCATAGAGAATAAAATTTCCATTTTCAAATGATAATTTTAATTTTATAATGGCATTTGGTCATGTGAATGTGTTATTTTAACAAATATTAGTATTACGATAGTTGAACACTCCGTATACAATGGATTTACTAAATATATCCATATCTTATAAAATAAATGTATAAATTATAATAATTTATTTTTAAAATATAATTTTAAAATACAATAATCAAATAAAAGATACACGTGCATTCGATCTCACATCAGTTCATTCAATTATCCTGAGTCCTGAATTGTTCATCTGAGCCAAAGGGACATATAAATAAATAAATCTTAAAACATATATTTGTATATGTTAAAAGGTGTGTGAAAAGTTTCATCCAATCAGAGCACGTTTAAACCAAGACAAAAGTCAATAAATTTAACTAAATATATATATTATATTATCTAAGTACTCATATAGCATAACAAAAAGTTCTATGGGAAAGTTCTTGGGGAAAGCGTTCAAAAATAGTTCAGTCGGTAGAGGGTGTCAAAGTTTAAAAAAAGTTAATTTTTGAAATAAATTTTTAAATATATAAAATAAAAAAATTATTAATATATAAATAGTTAGATTCCGTCGTTATTTTAATATAAAATTCATTTTAAAAAATTAATTAATATGTAAAAAAATTAAATTAAATATGATGAGTGTCAATAGCTGTCCAAAATCATTGAAATTTGACACTTTCATATTTACATTATGTTAAATTATTTTTAAATATTCAATAAAAAGATTATATATAATACATTGTGAATGAAGTTGTGGTATCATGCGCAGAATAATGCGCATATGTAAAGCAGTATACACAAACATTAAACACATGTAAAATACATTCATTATAAACTTCAGTAATTGTATTTCTAAATTATAATTTTTTAATCATAATTAATAAATAATTAATTATGAATTTATTTTTAAATTAAATTAAAAAATATTCCATTAAAAGTTTAATTCAATTATAATGACATTGAAACGAAATTGTGAGATATAAAACAATTTTATGCTCTAAGATCGCGTTTAAATGTTTATTGCTTATGATATAATGAGAATATAAATAAAAAATATTTAATTATTATTAAATAAATTATTTTAAAAGTTTATACATGTATTTTATGCTTATGTTTGTTATGCTTAACATACGCACATATGCGCATTATTCTGAGCAAATATGATACCATAAATCCATTCAAAATAAAAATAAAATATCATCTTAAATCATAAAATTTTAAAAATATTTATAAACATCAGGGATCAGTCTATTTTATTGTTTAAATATAATAATATTTAATATAATAAATTTATTAAAAATGATTCTCTGACAAAAAAAACTATACCCAAAATGCCTACAGCCGAAATACCCACAAAATTTAGGTAAAACATGAATAACTTTAATAAAAATTTATTATTTTAAAATATTTTAATGTACTTTAATATGTTATATTAAAAAAATGTTATAATTAAATATAAAATATAATTTTGAATTCGTATTTTTAATATATTTAATTAGTTATTATAAAAAATTATCGAATGAAATATTTTTTAAGATAATTTTTAAATAAACATTAAATAACGTTAAATAACATTATAATAATAATTTCTATTTCAATTAATAACTAACGTTTTCTTTTTTTATTAATATTTTATTAATATATTATATATATTATTTATATACAGTAAAACCTCTACAAGACGAACGGCTCAGGCCCAAGATTTCATTCCGTCTTAAAGAGGTTTCCGTCTTATAGAGGTCCTTATGTAAACCATAGTAAAAAAATAACTTTTCATATGATGTTTGGTATATTATATAATGTTAATATTTAGTCCATTTTATGATTAAAGTTAATTTTTATCGTTATTTATTCATTTTTTAATAAAATTTTTAATTTTTTAATAATTTTTACGGACTGTACATGAAACAAAAACTTTTTCATTAAATATAAGAACGCATATTTTTTCAAAATTTTTAGTTAATTTAATTAAAATACTAAATAACTAAACATTTTATACTTTAGTATTTATATTAAAAAATTTAAATAAATTATAAATATTTCGGTCAAAAATATTAAAATTTTGTTCGTTTGGGAGGTTCTGATTATACTACAGGCATACTATTATTTAACGGAAAGCGTTCGCTTCCGTTTTGTAGAGGTTTCATCTTACGGAGGTATACTGTATTATATATTATTTTATATATTTATATAATATTTTTATTTCATTATTGATTTAATGTAAATTAAAAATAAAATGAAAATTCTCAGCGCATTCATTATATTGAATTCATTTTTTCATTAAAAATTCATTTTTAAATGCGTATGTGTGTATATTCATTGAATTTTTTTGCATATAATTTTTTAACGCATTAATTAATAAAATTATTTAATAAAAATTTCCAAAGATGAGTTATGCCATCTCTTAATATGAAATAATTAAATAAAAATAAATTAAATTCATCTGCAGATTGCATATAACAATCTTATAATAAATGAATAGCACTAAAAGCACTAAACACTTTGCAAATATGACATTTTTGATTATCGGAAATGCTCAAAATGACCGCTTAAAATATGTTAAATTTTTAAGCATTTCAATATGAGTATTTAATATTCATATGGCATTTTATATGTAATAAATCTAAAGACATAAATCTAAAGCAATTTTTCAAATAAAAAAAGCATTTGAAATATGAAAATTGCAAAAAACTGGAAATTACTAAAAAATGTTAATTTTGCTAATTTTTTAATGAATACTAATTAATGTATACCAATGGACTATCATCCATGTGCACAATTTATTTTAATTTTTTATTACACATATTTGTATATTTAAGACACTTATTTCTTTTGAATATACGCTATAATCGCGCATGCTTAATAGCGCACTCTCTCTGCTCAAATACAAAAAGTATCTTAAATATAAAAAGACGTGTAATTCCCGTACTTTTATAAATTAAATTATTGATATTAAAAAATTGCCAATCAAATATGTTTATTAAAATAGATAAATAATATTAAAATATTTAAAATTAAAATATGCTTTAAATTTAATTATTAAAAAAACTTATAGTCGAACCTTTCTAAGACGAAAGAATAGTTCCTAAAATCACTCCCATAGAGTTAGCATTAAGAGGCACCTCTTTAAGGAAACAGACACTTTTCCCAAAAAACTTTCGGAAAAATTGAAAATAGAATCTCTGAACGGACACTTTTTACCTCAAAATATAAGTTTTGTGAGAAAATTTTATATAAATTCAAATCATTATCATTTTTATTTATTAAAATAATGATTATGAATTTTTTAATAGTTTTTAATAGTTTAGCACTAAAACTTTAAATATTATAAGTATATTATTATTAGAGTGTCAAAAACTGCTTTTTTGCTTTTTTATTTTTTAAAGAATATCTTAAAAATAAGTAGATATGTGTCCATATCTATAAATAACATGACCGATTAAAACATAATAAAAGTGCTTTTTTTGCTTTTTTTAGACCATATTTAATATGTAATTGTAATGAATAAACTATTTAATAATTATATTGTTTATTTATATCGAATTATATGAATATTTTTATATTTATACTTAAATATCATTTATATCATTAAATAAATCTTTTTTTTAAAAAAAACAAAAAAAACACGTTTTTTGGGAAAAGTGTTTTATTTGCTTTTTTGGCACGTGCTTTTTTAAGTGTTTTTTTTTACCAAAAAAATCTGCTTAAAATTTGACACTCTAATTATTATACTATTATTATTAATAGTACATCATATTCCTCATAAACTATACAGTATCCTCATATAATGTATGAAAAAAATTAAAATTTAAAAATCAAATCTTTTGAAATAAAATGTCAAAATTTCGGAATATATTTCGTAAAATTAATTTACGAAATAATTTATTCTGAAATTAACAGAAATATTCGTATATATTTTAGTATACAAATATATGGAGAGTTTAAAAGTGTTCATTTTAAAAGTTTTTAGAAATATTTAATATTACATTATATACATATGATATTTGTATAAATATCATATACAAATATCATATATAAATATTGATATTTTTGTTTCATTTATATTTATATATAATTAAAATTTTATGGAAATTTCCGATACAGAAATGTGTAAAAAATCACTTTATTTTTAAATAATGAAAACATTAATAAAAATGATATAAATTATGTTTAAAAAATTAATATTTTTAATAAAATATGCCATTATTTTATTTTAA
>JAQIXB010001318.1:0-11197 GCA_034697405.1 Mesoplophora pulchra
TTTTAAAATATTTTGATACCGAAACAATAATTAATATATTATTTTTATATAAATTTATTAAAAAATAGCTCATAAATTATAAATTGCACTGTATATATAAATAATATTACATAACGTATAAATTGCATATTTAATATACTAAATGTATATTTAGTAATAGTAAAATTTTTAAAAAATATAAATTTTAATTTTTGAAAATTTTAAGATGATTTGAAATATGTTTAAAATTTAAATAATTATCAATTAATTATGATGATGCGATATTTGTTTGAAATAAATTAACATCATACATACAGAGTAATGATTAAATTAATTATGAAAATTTTTTTCGTGACATGAAATTAGGATCCAAAAACAGGTTAATCAGTATTTAATTAAACAAAAATTTATTTATTTTTATATTTCAAAATTGTATTAAAAAATATTGTTGAAATATATATATATACTAGCATTTAATGAGATTACTATATAAGGTATTTTTATAATTATATCAATAAATATAAATTGCATTAAAATAAATTTATTTTTAAATAAATTTCTTATGATGCTCATAATTTATGTAAATTTTATTTAAAAGCATTTTAAGATTAATGTGCATTTTTATTCATTTAATGAATAATTTTTTAATTTTTAGAAATTTTATCATTCACAAAGACAATGCATTTATTTTTTATATGATTTTTATTTTTTATATATTATTAAAATATAGCATTATATTAAACTTAAATGCTAATAATAAATAGATATACATGTATATTATTCAATTTTCGTAAATGATAAATGTCTATCATTATGTGAAAAAATTCACTTTTATTTATTATCTCTAAAATTGTGATAAATCTTTTTAGTAAATTTCATGATAATAATAATGAGATGCGTAATAATCAATGAAAGAGAATCGCTTTTACTTAAGATAACTATTGCTATAACTATATATGTACCGTGTATATATTATATATAAATATATTTTAAACATATCTATTTTTGAGTTTATATTATTGAAATATTCAGTGCATAGTAAATGTGTGTATAGTTAGTACATATATTGGGTATATATTGAATGCTGTCCCATTTCGCAGTAATAAGCATTGTTGTTTCATTGGATATATTATTGAGGATGTTTCCAACATTTTTATGGTTCCTTTTTCCCCGCAAATAAAAATTTCGCTGCATTTTGCCTTAAAGCAAAACACAGCACTAGTGATAACAATCAATGCTCTCAGATTGGGCTTTGCTTTTTACTACTCAAACTAGAGAAGTGAACTAGAGAAGTGAGAGAGAGGGAGAGAGACATTTAAAAATCTTTAGCACAAAAATCTTTTTTGATGATGACTGCGATCATAATTCAACTCAAATGTTAAATGCTAAAATGCACACGAAAAAATATTCACATTACTATGTTAGGTTTACTGCTGTCGCCAAATTTTTTAGTTCCACTAGCATATACACTAGCAATATACAACTTTTCTTAAATATATATGCGATGAGGGATAATCACAAAATACTATACTCTATATAAGTATTATGGACATTGCTGCGCCCAATTCCCAGAATCACATCCATAATTCTAATACATCCCATACTAATACATAGTATTAGTAATAGTAATAGCAATAGTAATACATAGCATAGTTTAGTTTAGTTTTTCACTCGTCACTCACAAACACACTTTTATTTGATGCCCCCATTTTGGCCCGAAATGTATATACATTTTTGTGTATTATAAGAGAAAAAGAAAATATTGAATGTGATACCTTTTGAATGTGTTTCTTTTTCAAACGCTTTCACTGTGAAAATGTTCTTTTATGACACCCACACTCATACTACTCATACTACTATTATGATAACTATGTTCTCGTATATTCTTATTTTTATTGCCATTTAGTATTTTGCCGTTTCCATTTTGGCCCACCTTTTTATTCCTAATCTCAGGGGACAGGTCATAGTAGACACTGAAATAAGTTCATTAACGATTTTGAGCGCTGAAAGAAAAGGGACATGAAAGTTGTTTTGGCACCGGACACTTTCGGTCATTTTAACTTTTTGGGTATAATTTATTTGAGTATGAAACTAACGCAGCTGTATGCTATATGCGTATGGTATATGCGGTGAAAAATATATAGCACTTTGTTTATGATACTATTGCTAGTATATGCTGCGTTTTTCACGGGCGGACAAATAATTCAAAACATTGAGAGAGAAGAGAAAGAAGAAACTTTTGAGTATAGTATGAGTATAGTAAGCATTTAGTTTGAGGAAAAGTTTGACACAAAAAGAAAGACGCGATTCTTCATCCCTTTAGATTTACGACTGTTATTGTATATGTTTGCATTTTTGGGCCATAAACTTTTTGCTTTTTCTTAAACGTACACACCCCTAAAGAAAGATGCGTTTTTATAATGCATCATGTTTATTGCTGTGCATATTATGATACTGTCATTAGACCCTTTCAGTACTTTATTTGAAGATGCGTCTTAATAAATGGCTTTAAAAATCATTAAAATGCTATTCTTTTATTTTATTTTTTCATTTTCTATTTTTTTGCGATGATCCTTTATATTCGATTGTAAAAGTGTGGGATCACTGTCATTAAACAAATTGTGAAATACAATAAAATGTTAGAGATGCTCCATTATTTTCAATCATCATTGCAAATGCTCTCTTCCCACATATGCTCATTTTCTCAATTACAATTACTATTATACTCTTAACGATAAAACAGCATATTACTATTACCATTAATACATGAGGTAATATAACCTCAATTTATAGTAAGTGACAATTGCACATGCTATTTTCTATCAATACACTTATAGATGTATGTGTATATTTTACACGTTTTCCTTTATTATTATGCTGAAAATATCAAAAAATCCGCCGAAAGTGTATACAAAAATATTGCACCGTATTCTTTATTAAACATACACAATCATATCGTACGACTCAATAACTATGAGATTATCGCATAAATATAAATTCACAATAATTGTGTTGAGCGGTATTTCAATTTCGTATATGTATTGTTGTGATATTCGGTGGTTATTGTTGACCTCTCAGATGCAATAATACCTCAATATAAACACACATTGAATTTAAGTGAACCGTGAAAAAATGAAACACTATGAAGTGATTAAAAAAGAGGAGACGAATATGCATTTGGGTATTGGTGTTGGCCCTATGTCCCCATGCCTTAGGCCCACTATAATATGCTCCTATGATCCCTCTCTCAAAGATTAAAAAATAACAGTAAAGCCAAAATATGCGTCGCCACTCATACATTTCTTGTCACATTATACGCATTATAATAGTTATAACTAGTATCACACTAGTATCACACAAGACATCTGTATTGAGAAAGGAAGTCCAATTGAAAAAGCTTTTACAATTGCATATTTCTTAATCCTCACCACCATGCTAGTATACTTTTACTTATAAGAAACACTATTTGAAAAGAGGAAACTTTTACTTAATGTTCAGAATATTAACTTTATGCTAATATTTTTAGCAATTTTTTTCATCTCTTTTTTAATTTCTTTTCTAACATTACGATGAGAAATTATTTAATAGATCATTATCGCAAAAATATTCTCAAAAGAATTTCGTTTCTCAAATCTTTAGTTAATTTTTAAAATCGATATAAAAATAATTAAAACGTTAGTATTAGTTTAGTATTAGTATTGGAATAGCATTGGAATAGCATTACCTGTTATTTTATTTGCCTATAACTTTTCAATATATTTGCAAAAATAGTTAAAGAATTTGCAATCTGTAAATACACTTTTACTTTTAGTGATACTTTTATAATGTGAGTCTATGCATATCCATATATAACATTTTAATTTCAGTCTTAACACAGCACATTTATCGTGCATTAAATTGCTTTTTTATTCCCTAAAAAATAATCACTATGAAAAGCGGCGATCGAAGAAGAGCTGTAAATGTAAAGTTTTTGAGTAAAACAGTCTGTGGGAAACTATTGTTGTACTGTATTCTTCACATTCAATCCGTAGACTAAAGCATTACATCTTTTGTTAATGTGTGGCGATTTTCTCAGCATTTATAACGAAAAATGTATGAACGCGGTTATGTTATATACACTTTTATATGGATTCATACACTCCAATGGTTATATTAAATTGCAAAATGCGCCTCTTTCTAAAGGACACGGCTTTTTTAATAAAAGAGAATATCGTACGCGGTATGCTTATACGTGCTTTTAATGCATTCATATATATATATATACATATATATATTATATGTATTATATATATATATTTATATGAATGCATATTCGTATTTACTATGAAAATAGTATAAATGTATGCTATGCTATAAGGCGCATTAAACATTTTAAGGCACTTATTGCAAACTAGCGGACCTGAAGGGATTATCTAGAGGCAAAGGCAGATGCGAAGCTGCGGCTTTTCACTCTTTTGGTGTGAACTCATCTGTACTAGAAAGACAGCTGATAGTAATACAACCATGAGAACCATGTCTTTATGTTATGAGGCAAACCATCCATTGATAGTACAATGTCTTCATACATTACATGTACTAGTCATGTACTAGTCATGCAGCATCTCTCATTGAACATAGATATTGCAATGAGGGCCTTTAGGTCCATCCATCCTTAGCTCAGACATTTTATTTAACGGTCATTCATGTGAATTGCATTGTATTGTGCTTCTATTGTATTCTATGATATTGCCTCATTCGAGCTTTATTGAGTATTACCAACTTTTTCGCCACTGTCATAGTATCATACTATTACATGCATTATACTTAAACACAGTGTAAGTATTGTGAACATGAACCATGAGGATATACAGTTCCGTATTGACAGTGACAATATCATAATTCTCAATTTCTGTTATGGCCCTAAACATAAAAATTCCATGACACACGGTATTTCAGAGATTTTCAGAGCATATATCGAACATGCCCCTGTATTACCACTGCCATATTCTCTTATGCTAAATCTTAACATACTATGGGTAAGTACTTTTACTAGTCTCGGGGCTACATACAGGTAAATATGAAAGAAATATATATTCTTAAGTTTACTGCTGCCATCCTTCTCTTATCAGAACAAAATTTAATTATTTATATTCTCTCTTTATATAAATACATATTTAAATTGCTATTAATATCCATATTGATAATTCTAATTTTATTGTATATTTTTATTTTATTATATTAAAACATTAAATGCTGAAATAAATATTTTTAAATTTTAAAAATGAATTCAAAATAAAAATATAAAAATATTAAAATGATAAAAATCTGTTTAATTAATGTGTAAAAATAATTATTAAAATTCTTTTAATATAAATATAAAATTTATTGATTATTACATAACATATAAAATTATTACGTTTTAAAATTATAATTTTAATTAAAATAATAATTAAAATTCAAAGTATTTATTCATTAATTTTTGTGCTTTAACCTCAGAGAAAATTAGTGAACGATAAAAGTAATTTAATTTTATTAACAGTATTTTGAGGGCACGAAACGGATCAATATATTTTCTCACATATGTACAGATACAATAATAAAACTTTTTCCAAAACTTTTCTTTTCGAAAGTGATTTCCTTCATTGTGATGTCTTATTTTTGATGGAAATTTACCAATTATATGAGCCGCGGATGACCGTTATATTGATGATGATGTCCTGCGATGGTCCTTCACTTTCATCACATACTCTTTCAATTGAAATAGAAAAGGAAATGATAATTGAAACACATATATTCTACTTATATATTGTATTGTTATGTACTATACATTGAGAGGAAAGTATATAAAGAAAAAGTATAAATAGAGAATTGAATTACACGAAAATTTGAATTAAATTTTATCCTTTACTAAAGTCCCATTTTTATGGACATTATTTATTTATCGTAATAATTATCTTTGAATTATATTTGAAATTAATATTATAAATAAATAATATTCTTAATTATGTATGTTTTATCAGCATACAGTAATTATACATATTTTATAATATTTAATGCAATTTATATATACTGTAATATAATGTAAACATTTTATATAAAAAATTAATTAATATTTAATTCATTGTAATAATAGTAATATTTAAAAATTTTAATGAAATCGAATATCATATTATGTGAGTAATTGACTTTTTTGAGATTAAATCGTAAATGAGATTCACAGCATTACGTTATATTGAATATTAATGATGCAAAAAATTCAATGCCATGATATATCACATGATAATGTCCATTTCCATAATCAATTTGTGCCAAAATGTTATATAAAAAAAGAGGCGGAATATTATATTTAATTATTTTTTTCATCATTGGAATGGCCATTATTGTAATAAAATTTCAATAAAATGAATGACTCATTTTAATAGAACATGATTATCTTATTTTTAAATAAAATATTAATTAAAAAATTTAAATATAATAAATTTTTAATAAAAAAAATATTAATATAATGCAAAAATAGAATTTTTAAATATAAATATAATTAATTACATCTTTAATTAGTTAATCATTTATTTATTTATTTATAAAACAAATTAAATGATATGTGTTGAGTTTTTTTTTAAAAAATGAGTTTATTTTTTGAATATTATATATTTGAGTTTATTTTTGCATCAAATAACAGTGATATCTGATAAATTAGAATAATGATTTAGTATTATGCTGTAATCCCTGACGTAACTGTAAAAATGCCTTTAATTGAGTAAAGAACTTTATCATAGTATTTTTTTATCATGAATCAGGAGTAGGGTCACACACCATCAAAATAGTCGGTTATAATATTACGTACTGTATTTTGATGACGGTAAATGTATTAAATCTTTGGCAAGTACTACTGCTAGTACGAGAGAAAGTATAGAGAAAGAATGACTTTGATAAATTATTCTATGACATTGCAATGCTAAAGGCAGAACTGCTTTTGTATTGTGTCCGTAATTATCATGCTAATGAGAGTACGTATGAAAGTACGCATCAGACTATGTATTAGTGTATATATGAGAGTATGTTATTTTCTGGATCGGCTCATCAATTCTTTGACGATGCATCTCATCTCTACACAATGTAATAATACATCCGCGAAAGAGAGAGAGATAGAGAGAGAAAGAGAGAGAAAGAGAGAGAATAGTAATAGTAATAGCAGTAGTAATAGTAATAGTGAGCATGAAATATAAAATCGCAATCGCATGGGGCACTGTCAAATTTGCATGTGTAAAGAATTTTGTTCATGTGCAGTTTCCCATTTCTAATGCATACACATCCATACACTTTCTAAAAAATCAAATAACTTTTGCGTCAAATGAAATGACTAAATAGTAAAGTCACTTTTTGCTCATCTAACTTCATATGCAGATATATAAAGAGTGTATATATATATATATATATTATACTAATAATGTTAGTATGCGTACTTATATATACTTTACACAGATATAGTGTTTTGCGTTATATATTTTGAAATGCTCATTTTACTTCTCAGTAATGTTTTGCATGAACGCGCGTCACACTGATAATTTTACGATTTATGCTCTAAGAATTGCTTTCTTATAAATAAAGTTAAAAACTTCAACTACCCTCATACTAGTATTAAATAGAAGATTCTTTGAGATTTTCTCTCTTTTTATTCAGCATCTTTTCTCTTCTTATATCAGTGCATATATGCATCAACCATCAAAGTATATCTCATGGGAGAAGAGCATAGAGATTTAATTTCTCAGAGTGACTCTTTTTGTGTGCTCTTTTCAAAAGAATCAACCAAATGTACGCATAGTGAACCGAATAAACTATAACTACAATATACTAGCATTATACATATATACATATATGTTGAGATATGCACTTTCCCCTCCGCAATTCTCATATAAATGCATTTTTACTTTTTTTTCAATGATGGGAAATGCAAAGACATGATGATGAAAGAGAAAACATATTCTCTTTTTGCATATATCAATCCATTGGAATATCATTCACTGATTCGACGCCGAAAATCACATCGGTTTATGCATTGATGAGATCAGCACAATGTAATCATGATTTATGAGAGGCATGTAAATCCAATATGAAAATCCCATCCAATGTTTAAATGAATACTAGTAATATACTAGTAATATATAAGCTCTTTATATAAATGGCCACCAAATGAATGTTGATATTGCAACTTTTTTGTCAAATGTACATTCAAATGATATAAGTTCACAGCAATACATAAATGTATTGCTGTGAAAACAGAATCTGCGGCAGCGTTTAATATGAAAAGATATGCATTTAGTAATACATGAGTTTGATGACACCCCTCTGCGTTTCCATCCCCAACTGTTTCATATGAAAGCATATAAAAGCATATAAAAGCATTTTAATAAATTCACCATTTGCCGTAAGCACATTGACACCTTTAATATGAGCAGAGCCGAATGCAAATTAAAGAGATCGACGCAATTACTGATTACTTTTCCAATGTTAACTGCAATAGTTATATTGAAGGGGATGTTATATTGTGGGGGATTTTCAATTTTCTATGCATATATACATATTAGCATATAGAGACATTTTAATATAAACCCTATAATATTGTCTATTATATAATATATAAATATATTGAGGCATATATTTGTCACATTCTGAGAGAAAATGGAAGAGAAAAGAGAGAGTATAAAGAGAGTGAACATTTATCTCATGATTGTGCTTTTTCTGTATTTTACAATATATGGAAATGAGAGTTTCAGTGTATGCGAAGAGAGCAGAGAAACTAATATAAAGTTAGACAGTTAATGTCATATCTTTTTATGGCTTTTTTTATCATCCTCCCGATTCATGTAATACTCTGATTGCAGTTATTTTTTCGCAAAAGAATATAGTGAACATAGAGGATGGTGCATGCCTTAAAGCAAACAACAGACAAATCATTACTGATATTTTCTAGTATATAGTGTATACTAAATTCTATATAAAAGTAATAGTAATACTAACGAATATTAATGCAGGCGCTTTTTGAACGATACTCTTTCATAGTCTTTTGTTTCTATTTTGAGGAAATGAACAGATATCCAAAAGTTGCATTATTACACAGATGGCATGTTTAGTATATTTTAGTATATAGATGACTAAATACTATCTCTTTTCCAATTGAGATATATATTAAGATTTATCGGTTTCATTCATTTCACTCTAATAACAAATTTTGTGCATTTTCGCTCATTTTATATGGAAATAGTCATTATTTTATCCCCATTTTAGTTCCCTTTTTTCTTTTAACTTTTATTTTTTATTATTCTCATATTATATATTTTCTAAATCCAAATGGGTTCACTTACTTAGTACTTTACTCTTTAGTTGAATTTCAACTTTCAATGGGCAAATTAAGAGTCTATTTAAGTGCTGTATTGCTCGAGTTAGTCATTTATACCCGAAGGCAATAGACGATAGTAAATCGTTTCTAAATTCGATTTAAAACCATTTTGTGGCTTCAATTGAGCTCTAACATTTAGTATCATGAAACGAATTTTTAAGACGTTAGTAATTCTCTTCATTCTCTACTTTTTTATTCTTTACTTTTACTTTTTATTCATTCATTTTCTCTTTCCCCGCGCTTTTCACTCTCTTTTAGTTTACTTTTTTCATTCTTTACTTTCCATTCTGTTATTCTCATGCTATTCTCATGCTATTCTCATGCTATTCTCTCTCTCTATTCTCTCCCTCATCCCATGACGCATCTCTCAAAAAGTGAATCAACAGTCAGACACTGACTGAACACTGAAAAGATTAAGAACTGTGCGACAACAGATTAGCGCAATATAAGAAGTTAATGTTATAGCTTAAACTAGCAAAAAACTAGAGAAAAATGGCATAGTAATTTGAGTTGAGTAAAAGTCCTTATGGAGTTCTAATAGATCACGTTTGAACTATACTTTTGCTATACTTTACTTTTATGAAGGGATCTTTAACTTTTTTTAATAATAGTATAGTGTACAAATCAGGGAACCTACCAACGTATGTAAACAAAATTTTCAATACTAGTATTTTTAGAGAAAAACTAAAAGTAAAACAATAAATATTTTATTTTATTTTTCAAATGTACTATCATCATTATTATAACTTTGTATTAACTTTTTTCTCTTTTTTTTATTTTTTTATTATGCTCAACTATTTTTTATTTATATTTTATTATGTTTAAAATAAAAAAGTTTTAACATAAGTTTTATATTATTATTATTATTGTGTTCATTTATTGTATTTTACTTTTAGGTCAATTTCTTTGTTTTTTTAATATAATTCGCATCTATTACTTACAATATTATAGTGCATATTATAGTATATATAACTCTATATGCTATTTCTTTTTGTCATTATAACGTAGTCAATAACGCGATTGTTTATGTTCATATGCTTAGGGATTTACTAATATAAAGTCTTTGTCAGAGTCATAGTCATAGACATAGTGATTGGGATCTTCGGTCAAATCCCATGTGTGCTTTTGATCACGTCACGGTCATTCTCTGGACATGAACCGAATGACATTTTATGTGGGGATAGACATTTAATATGACAGAATACATTGAGCATAAAAGTTTTGGGCAAAGATTTTCTGCCCCAAAATAGCTTATATTTCCCTACAATAATAGCACGTGAGATACTAGTAAATTATCACTGATGGTAGGGTCGTGTCAGACTTTTTTCTAAAGAATCGTATGTCTCTTTTCTAATATTAGATACCTTTAGTATGAAACATGATATATGACTTTAATTCTTTTACGATCGATAACGATGAATCCATCATTACATTTTTCTTAAAAAACATTTATTTTATTTAAAATCAATTAATTGATATAAAACATGTTTCAGTTAAATTTTAGTTACTCTATTACATAACGATATATTAATATTTTTTTATTATTTATTAAATAAAATACATTATTTATAAAACCTCTGAAAAACGGAAACTTTTTTAAGATGAAAAAATAATTCCCCAAACACTTTCCGTTTTGTATAGGTTTTCCTGTATATAGAATATTATTTAAAATATAAATTAGTTAATATTATACTTTTATATAATATCTTATATTGATATATACAATATATTACAAAAATTAATTATTAAGTCAATTATAAATTAAATATAAAATATATATTTGTATATATTATATACAAATGTATATATATACATGTACATGTATATTTTAAATATACATTT
>JAQIXB010001319.1:0-11196 GCA_034697405.1 Mesoplophora pulchra
TTTGTTAATGAATTGAGCATTAATATGGAAATATTTTATAAAAGAAATTTCTTTTTTAAATACTAAATACACATTAAGTAATGAAATAACATACAATTATTATTAATAATGATGAATAATAATTATGCACACTTAAAGCTGAAGAGATTAGGAAATCATCCAAAACTATGATTTTATTTCCCATATTTCGTTGAGTGTAACTATGATAATAGACTACATCGGGTGTACTAGCATTAGGTGTCCATGGAAGTATGGCAGCATTACCATCATCACAGCTATAATTTAATGATGATCTGAATTGAATGAAACTTTGAAAATTATCAGATTTTCTGCGATCGTGTGACTGTGGCGTAAGCCATAAGCACAGTCTTCCCGAAGACGTGGGCGTGGGACGGCCCTTTCGGTCGAATTCGATTCCCGCGTAAATTTGAAATTTTTTTCTTTCATTATCTGAGTATTTAATGAAACCCCCGTGAGGATCGTTTGTAATATATAAGGGATGATATAAATAAGCATCGTATGGATTATTCCCCCCCTCGACTCTGAACGTGTATGTCCGTCCTCTTTTAACATATATCACGGGTGCGATTAATCCATTAATATACCACACTAATCCCGGTGAAGCGATCCCATTGGTGGAACCATAATAACCTTTGTAACCTCCGGCATCACCGATTCGGGCATAAAATGTCGTTAATGTTCTGTTAAAAACTTTAAAAGGACCCCATGGCTTTGGCCGTTCATTTTCAAATGGTAACTGTTCACTTTTAGTAAATGAAAAGCAATTATTTTCCGCCTTTTTCCGTCCAAAATTTATTGAAACATCCCCTTTTGGGTATAGATGATGAAATCGTGGTTCACGCTGTGCATTTAACTTTCCGATCGCCCAAACTAAGTATGTCGATTTATCTTTATTATACACTAAATCACCATCATCCCCTTTAAATATAAAATATTTTTAATTTTAATTTTTAATTTAAATTAATATGCATATACCGGTATTTAAAATATTTCTTCGGAATGTTATTTTTGTGATGCCATCCTCTTTTGAAAATAAATGAATCTGATAATTATCGACGCCCCCAACTTTAGTATCGGGACATACACCTTTGTACAGTCCGAGAATATTCGTGCACTAAAATTAAAATATAAATTAAATATTTTATTGAATATTATATATTTACAGGAAATTTTCCGGTAATATTATAATCATGAGAATATCCGATATGAGATTCTAAATACGAAAGTGCGACATCAGAGCCGATCATTTGTGATGAATTCTGAGATCCGCTGATTCCAAAGGCAATATAATCATTATCATCGATTTGTGCGAACATCTCAAAGGTAATCTGAGGTCCGAATATTTCCCAATTTATTTGTAGTCTTTTATGTAACTGTTCACAATTGGGCATTCGTGATTCCGGTTTCTAAACATGCAATTTATTATCATCATTAATATAATTATCGCATTAAAATATTTTAAATTTACAATGATCTTTGCTAATGATGGCGGTACATTTAAGTCCCGGGGAATGTGAACGGATCCGAAATTATCTTTAGTATCATCATCCCATACCGATATCCAATCGATTTCAGCAATGGTGAGATCCCCGGGTAATTCCAATGTAATTGTTTCATCAGTATATTCAGATAATTGATTTAAACTTTTAATTAAAAAAGTTTTAGTTATGTATTCATATGCATGTATTTATAACAATGGATAACTAAAAAGCACGAATACATACTATCCATTTTCATCGGGTATCTTTTTTCCCGAATGATTTGGCTGTGGTCCTGTGCCAACATAAAAGTAAACATTTGTTCCGTTTCCATGATATGTAAAATCGGGAATTTTTACTGTTTTTGAATCAATGATTAGGATGGGTCCTGATTTAACATCATGCGAATTTTGTGAAAATTCCGATATTGTCTGTGGTGCCGGCGGTTGAAATCCTTCGGGAATATAAATGTCCGCAAAATTACGGTTGTCTCTGATGTCCCAAACTGACAACCATTTCAATGACGTGATTTTCTTATCATCGGGAATCCGTATCGTTATATCTTTATTTACATACTGTCGAAGTTTATTCGTTTTTCCTTTTTCATCGGGAATTATAAACCCGATATTTGACGGACGTACCGTCGCACCCGACCAAAAGTAAGCATCTAAATTTAAATATTTTTTAGTTATAAATAACAAAAAATTATATAAAAGAAATCGAAAAGAACTTTTTACACATTGGAAATGCATAAATAAATAGTTTTGTGAATTTTAAGATATATTTTAATTCACTACAAAATAGTAATATGGTAAAATGTCCGAACCCTGTCCATGTCCATCATAAAAGAAATTTTTAATTAAAAATGTGTATTCATCAATGGCATAGACATCACCCGTCACTTGATGTGCGTACGTATTGAATTGTCCCATATGTTGACCCTCATATTGTTTTGCACATTTTACTGAAAATTAAGTTTATTTAACATTTATTTATATATGTGTTTATACTTACATTTTGAGATATGAAAACATATTAATAAAAAAGTGCGGAATCGTAACATTTCATATTTAATTAGATGCAGAAATATGAATAGAAAATGTTAGAAATTTTAATTATAAATATATTTATTAATATATATAAAAATGTCTGAAATTAAATTAAAAATTCAGTGCTCCCATTTTGTCCGTAACAAGGCTAAGATAGACTCAGATAAACACCGTCTTAACTCTGCTCAAAAGTTTCTATTAATGTAACAATTCAATAGCATATTCAATAATGAAAAAGTTTGTAGACTCTGCCAATGCATGAAACAGGTTTAGTGAGAGTTTAGTCACCTGATACAGGACACACTCTTTATATGTTACAATAAGAGATTTCAATATTTATAAGCATATGAAAAATGAGTTTTGAACATTTGCGCATAGCAAAATAATACAATAAATATTTTAAAAATTTATCGCTTTTAATTTTTAAACATATAAACATTTAAAATATAAATATTTTATGATTAAAAAATTATTTAAAAGAAAAAAATAACAATAAAATTTTATAATTCATTTTAAGTATATATGAATATACTTTTACTAATTCTTCATCGTTAATAAATAATAAATTTAAACATATTTAGAATCATGCATAATGTACATACCATTTTTGTAAAATAATTTAATTTAAATTTAGTAAATAAACGATAAAATATATATAAAAAGCAAATGAATGTTTAATTAAATTTACAAATGAATAATGTATATAATTTATGTAATGATTAATAAAATAATGATAATGACGTAATTTTCTCGTTTAAAATTAATTATTTAAATAATTGTACTTTTATTAGAATTTCTTTTTAATTAATTTATAACACAATTTACATATTCTGCTTATTACTAACATGTGACAAACATGTAAATGTGAAATAAGACATTTTTCATGATCTTTTTCGTGCATCTGATCATTAATATAATTTGAAATTAATATTTAATCGATAATAATATTGCTGAATAATACTATTTGATTATAGTCGACCAAAAACTACTCCAATATCTATCAACGGATTCCCGATGATAATTCCATATATCAATATGAAGGCACACGACAATTACATCATTTACATTGAAAATGGATAATTAACAAATAACAATACATTGGATTTTAATATTTAAAAATATTGAAACAATTATTTCATCATCACTTTGAGCAAAATATGTTTTCATATATATAATCATTATAATTATGTCTTTATATTCATTGAATTATCATTTTTTAGCATTCATTAGTATTTAGTTTCAATGATATCGAATAAATTTTTATAAAAACATTTTCACATTCAGTTTGACATATATATATTTATATATATGTATATATGTATGTACATTAATGAAATTCATTCGTTAATTAAATGTATTAAATGTATTGCTTCATTCATCCGATCATAGCACACATCACAATAAATATAAGCATAGTATTAATAATGAAATATTAATTTACTAAATAAAAGTGATGTGTTTTTTGCGCTGACATTAAATAGTGCCAACTTTTGTGTCATCACGAAAACCACGATCAATGAAATCTAAAAATAAAAATTAAAAATTCATTTTAAAAAATAAAATGTATTCATATAATAATCATTTTTAAATATATACTTTATATTCATATGGGGTTTGTTATTAGGTTCAAACTAAAGTATTTGCCCGTTTCAGGTTTATTCCAATATAATCAATTATTAGTCATGATTATAGTTTAAATGCATAAAAATATAGATTATACTTAAAAATTGGCGTTATTACTTACTCAATGTATGAATTATGCGCGTTTTTAATATATTCAACATGTTAACTAAATTAATAGCATCGCACTAAAAATTTTGACGAAATTTATAACAATTTTTATTAACATTTTTTAGAAATTATTTAGAAATACGCGCAAATACTTTACGTTCAAAATTATAAGATATTAAACAAATCATTATTAACGTAATAATATCATAATTATTTACAATAAACATATAAATATAATATAAATATAGAAAAAAATAGCATCATATACTTCATTAAAATTGAACACTGTATATGAATATGAAGAAATTGGTCATTCGGCTATAAAATGCTAAAATTAAATAATGCTAAAGTCTGTCCTGAAATATGAAGAGATTATTGGTCGCAGCGACAGCTATGATGTTCTCAAACGGATGCCACGCCGTGTGTAGGATCTTTCGGTTAAAGTCTAATGAATCAACACTAATCTCATCCTTCTTCTTTTTGGCCGTCGTACATACCTATACATTAACAAAACACATATATATATTATACATATATTAACATTTAATTTTACACATTTATTATTTTTCATTTCTTTTAAATTATTCTTTTATTTATAACTCTTAAATTTAAATATTTTAAACATTTTTCATTATAAATTATAAGCGACGAATAACTTAAACATATTTATAATTATTATATAATTTATAATATTTATAAAAATTGTTATTTTACTAAATATATATTTAAATTAAATGCTAATAGTGAAATCGTGTAATCCTATTTAATAGAGATTTACTAAAGACATGAATTTTAAGTAAATATTTAGATTAAAAATAATTTGAAATCTATAAAATATCACATCAAACAAATTTTATCGATTTTTTAGTATTTATATATGTGTATGTTATGCATTATATGCATGTATTAAAGTATTTCAATCATTTTTATAATTAAAAATAAACATATATTTCTACACTGTTTTGACATGTTATATTCTATCACGATATTCACAAAATCGCTAAAAAATCAAATATGCTTTTTTTTGCTAAAATTGTCAAAAAAGGCAAAATTATTTTAGTTCAAAACTATTACTTTTAGATATTAACACATTATAGTAATTTTTGAAATATTTCATAAAATAGTATATCTTTGTCTAGTAGATTTTGTCATTAGTGTATTACTAATGTCGTTACTTTAGTAATAACTGTAATTCGTCACATTTAATAATTAAAACTATTATTTGATTCAATATGTTAATATAATAAAATGAAAAACTTTAATTATGTAAAAATTTAGCACATATATAATTAAATATTAAAAATTATTAATATTTAAATATAGACATATATACATTGATATTTACTTTTCGCGGTTTTAAAATGGATTTTGGTTTAGCGATGTCTTTAGATGCTTCGAGCATTATGTCTCTTTTCGTTTGACGATCGAATATTTTAAAAAAGTTATTGTATGATCCCGTCATTATGTAACTATTTTTTAAAATATTTATATTAAAACATTTCTATTGAAAAACACAATTATATAACACTTACGAATCATTTCCATTAAAACAGCATTCAAATTTATCAAAAATGTAATCATTTTCATATAAACTGCACAATTTGGACCTTAAATATTCGTGGACATGAAATGATTCAATGGGGCGTGAGTCCATATTGAGATCCCACACTTTAATAGTTAAGTAGTCACGTGATATCATATATCTGCCGTTATTACTAAATTTAATGCCCGATATACTCGAAATTATCTCAGAAAAGAAACTTTTATTCGTAGGATCTTCAGGCTCTTCAAAAACTAGTATATGTAAATAAATAGAAATATTTGTGAGCATTTGGATATAATAGATAATGAAAGTGATACTTTTGGCGTGCTGATCACAAAGGGCTGCGGCTCTCATATCGCACAGTCTTATGATACCCTTACTACTGCTGTATACGAATAAATTACAATGTTTCGGATGAAACTCCGCCGCTGTTATCACTTCAGTTAACTCTTCCATATTAACAGGTTTAATGTCAACGATATCTTTAAATGGTAAATAATTCCATCATTATTAACATCACAATACTCTTTTTTAAATATAAATATCATGACACTATCAAAATACATACTGAAACTTTCGTCGGTAATTTCTAAATTCCAAAGGTTAATTCTAAGATCATCTGCGGATAAATATGTTTCCTGATCACTGTTCACAGATATTGAATTAATGTGATACGTGTGTGCATTCGCGAATATCCTCCGCGGGGACGCCTCTACCATCAGGTCCATGGGCCTAATGATCGGAACCCTTAAAGAGGTCACAGAATTTGGATCTTTTAACAATTGACCACTGTCGTCTTTTAAGTTATAACCGTCGATGCGTTTATCCCTTTCGGAGACTTTCCACAGTTTTATCGTTTTATCATTTGTCGAAAGTAAGAAATTCGCGGGATTCTTCCGCCGCAACCATCGGATTTTATTGATTTTTTCTTCGATCTCTAAACTCTTTAAATAATCAAATTCAGGCTCATGACTTTGGAAAGTGCTGTAAACATTATATTCCCCGCGTTTTGGCACTGATGTTTTGGACTAAAAATAACATAAATAAAAAAAATCATTTCATAAATATTTAAAGAATTTCATTATTTCTTTCATTATTAACCATAAAATTATTAAAAATAAATATTTTAACACAAAAATTTATTATAAATTTTGTGTTAAAATATAAAATTACCATAAAAAGCACGTTTATTATGTTTGAAATAAAATGTGTATTTTCATATGAATGAATAAATAAAATTCAATGATCATACATTTAAAAGAAAAGTTTAACGTAAACAAAAATGAGAATGTAAATAAAAAGGGTGCTCACAGATGCGTCCCTTTGGAAAATGACGACACGACCACCCTTATCCCCTGTCGCTAGTAATTCACCATCGTTATTAAATTCCACACACGATATAATATCAGCTTTTGTTTCATATAAAATATACATAAATATTTATTCATAAATTTATTCATAAATTTAAGGATATGGTGACATACCATCAGCGACTTCATCGTCTAAAGTGCCTTTTACCTGAGAAAAGCACCATTGTATTTCACCGTTTCCTAAAAATACATTTCATTTTTAATCATTAATTAATTGAATATCATTTAAACATAATTTTAAATTCTAAAAAATGCATTTTTTAATTTTTAATTTCAAATATCACTTAACTATTTCTATACATATTCTAAGCATTAAATCATTTAAATGTGAATATCCATTAAATGACATTAAATATTAATTAAACATTATTTATTAATTAATTATAATTCAATATTTTAAAAAATGATACATAATTTTATAAAAAATCATTTTAAATTTTATGATATTTTATAAAAAACGAAAATATGAGTGAAAAGAGAGCGCAATGATTTTATAAAAAAAATAAAATAAAAATGAGAAAAATGTGTTTAAAACGGATGCACATTTTATACATAAATAAAGCATTTATAAATTAATAAAATGGACACAGAAATGGACACAGAAACGGACATAATAAATGAGGACATAGACATTGGCGTGTTTCATCTCATACCTGCCATTTGTATGCACAAATATATTATGTATGTATATATACAGAGATACGATTTATATATATATTTCACATATACATGTATATACACACACTTAACGATGAAAGTGTTCAGAGAATATTTCGTATGTACACACACTCTCAGTTTAATATTAATATTTTAATTAATTAAATAATGTATTTTCACAGCTTAAATGTGCTAAAAATGATGTGCAAAAATAATTTATAATTTTTTAAAATAATAAATTATAAATAAAATATGAATGCACATTTTATTAGTAAATATGAGGTATGAATTCATATTAAAAATGTGAAAAATGATTGCGGTAATGCCGGTGATGTGAATACTGAATCTATGATCATAGAAAAGGGACCATTAACCAATTGAATTCACAATATCATCGTTAAATTACAAAATGCATATGTAAATGCATATGTATACGATAAATAAATAAAAAACATTTACATTATTCTATGATATTTACTAATAATTAAAGACGCAAATTTTAAGCATAATTTTAGATCAAAAAAAGCAAATTTTTCTAAAATGAGCACTTTTTTATCATTTTTAATATTTTATTAATTATTTTTGTAATTTTTATACATATAATGTTTATTTTTATATTTTGACTAAAATATTAGCATATATTATTTTAAAAATTTTTGAAATAATTTTTAAATGAATACAAAATTTTTATAAAATTACAAATTTTGAAAATTGTAATTTTATAAAAGATGCGCATATAATGAAAAAACGATTTTAATAAAATTAAGATTTTTTAATGGCGTTTTTAAGGATTACGCATTATCTTTATACTAAATTCTAATCTAATCTCATAAATGGCGCCAAAAATATGTTAATTTATGAAATATTCGAAATATCAAAAAATATTAAAATATTCAATCTCTTAAATAATTGCCTGATTTTAGACATTAATATTTCAGAATAAAAAGAAAAACGTTACTTTATAATTAAGATTATAATAATATAAAAATATTGTGTATAAAAATGTATAATATTTGTGTTAAAATACAGGTACAGACATGATATAAGAGTGAACTTTCGCGTCCTTTAGAATGTCCATAATTCGCGAAATTCTCTGTATAACACAATTACATATATGTATACGCATATTCCAAATATGCTGTTTATATCTGCCCAATAATTAGAACCGAAATACAGTGATTGTACATTATGTATATTATTTACGCATAGTAAAATATTAGAGCGTTTGAAAAGTTTTATGTAAACTTTTAATATGTTATTATTATGTAAATTTTATGCAAAATTTTTGACCAAAAAAAGTTTTTTAAATGCCAAAATAAGCAAATTTCTAAAAATTCTAAAAATATTAAGGGGGAGTAAAGGAAATTTTTAAAATAAGGCAAAAAAGCAAATTTTTTGGGGTCAAAGGTCATATTTTTGATAGATATAAACACACATTTAATTATATCTTTGATATCTCTTAAGAAAAAAAAGTTTTTTATGGCGATTTTAAGTCTTTAGTTATTATATAATTATAAAAATATATTAGTTTTAAAGAGTATTAAAAGTGCATAATAATAATTGTAATAATAATAAATTAAAATTAAAATTAAAATTAAAATTAATATAATATCAATTAAAACTAAATTAAAATAATTGATTATTTTTTTTAATAAAATTATATTCATTGTATTTTGTTTATTTCTAAAATAAATATTATTTACTGTTTTTATTTTTTTAAATCATTTATATTAAAAATTTGCATTTTTTTATTTTTTACTTTTAATCATTAATAAAATACTAAAATTTTAATATAATCATATATATTATTTGAAAAGTTTATTATTGATTTTTCAAATGATATATAATTTATTAATAAATATTTAGACATAACGTAAATATTTGAGTCAAAAGATGTTTTTACTGATCATTCATAAATCAGTCTGTATTTTTTTTATAATTAACCGAAACATAAGAAATGTATAAAATAATTTAGACATTTTATTATCATTTTATTATATTTTATATTAGACATTTTCATTTCTATGATGATTATTAGAAAGACATAGAGAGGTCAGAGGTTAATTTTCTATGTTCATAATAGAGTATGAGATTATGATAATTTTCAGATTTTACCCTTTAATAATTACAGAATTACGTACCTTTAAATATGAGTGTAAAAACAGAATGATGAATAAAAATTGATTAATATTTATATATTAAAATATTACTTTAAATTGTAAAAACGATGCATTTTTTGACCCTCATTTTTGTCTTTTTAATAATTTACGATAATAAAACATGTTAACTGTTAAATGTGACACATGTTCATATATCGTGTTTTAATTGCGCCGTAATATGACTTAAAATAATGTTTACGATGCAATTATTAAAGTTTTATATTTTAAAAATAATAAATTAAGAAAATGATAACAGATCGGGTACATTTTACCTTAGTATTCAATAAAAATAATTAATATTTATTTTTAGAGCGTAAATTTTTAAGTTAACAGTGTTAAAACTTAACACCATATACCGATATGTTCTAAACACTTTCTTTGCTTAGAACATAATGTACATAATTTTTATTTATTTTATTTACAGCTAAGTTATAATGGATTAACTATATTACGCTTTAGCATCACTATTCATAATTTTTATTATAATTATAATTAAATATTTCGCAACAAATATTTACATTATAATTATATTGAAAATTATGAAAATATACTTTTATCATCATTAAGCACAAAATATGCATTTAAAAATATACTATTAAATGAGAGATATGAGAAAAGGTGCACCGCGGGATATAATTACACTGAAAAATCATTTTTTATATTTTTAAAATATAAATGCATATAAAATATTTTTAAAGATAAAAATGAAGCATTTTCTTTATATCGAAAACACTGTATTATATGCAAACGCATAGAGATATAAGGAAATTGTATGATTGACTCTGTACAATATGCAGATCTAAACTGAAGCCATTATTACAGAGGTGACAATTTTTGTCATTAAAAGTAATTTTGTGATGTTCGTTATTCTAATTATGATTACATTTAAATTATATATAAAATTAATAATTTTTTAATATAAAAAGTACATTTATTAGAAATGAGCATTCATTAAAAAATAAGTGTTTACTAAAAGCTTTACTTTATATACAAAATATTATTATTAAACATATCCTTTAAATTATTTTTTTGTTAAAATATTTTTTGTGAAAATAAAAATTAACTAAAAAATGTAATAAATATTTTCAAATATTTTTAAATTTTTTCAAAATTTATATTTTATTGAAAATGCGATATAATAAAAAACATAATAATGTTTGTATTTTTGAATTTTTATTAAATAATATT
>JAQIXB010001320.1:0-11195 GCA_034697405.1 Mesoplophora pulchra
CTCGAGGTATAAGACCCCTAAAATGAGCACTTTTTTTAATCTTAAAAAAATGATCACCCCTCGCGATATAAGACCAGGTCTTACATGTAAGGTAAAACGGTATTTACATCTATTATAAGAGCACTAAAATTAATTAAAATGCCTTTTAATACTTTTAATATGAATTTATTTATAATTATATCAATTAACATAACATTTTAGCTTAAATTTTATAATGCTAAAGATATGAAATTATATTTATAATAAAAAATGTTAAAATAACGTATATCTCGAGATATAAGGTTTTTAGTTATAATGATCAAAAAAATAAATTATAATAATATTTATATAAAAATGTTAAAAATGCGCTCTTTGCTAATTATAAAGTATATGTTATGATTGTGTCATTCGATATATTACAATGCAATATATACAATGCTTTCAAAATACTTTAGAATTTCGATTATATTTATTAAAATCGTTTTAATCATTTATTTTTTTAAAAATTATACATTAAAAAATTATATATTTACCATAATTATAAATAACAGCATAATACAATATTTTGACATATTATATTCAATCACATAATAACAATTTTGAATGTTTTCTATAAGAGATTCGGCCATTTTTGGAATATAATTTATCAAAACACTGTATAATTAAGTTTAATGCACGCATTTACAATGCATATCCATTTTAATAATATCCGCGCCTTTTTCCGCGATCATTACCGTCGCGGCATTGACATTGGCACTGATCGGAGACGGCATTACCGAAGCATCGATGACCCTTAATCCTGTCACGTGACGTACTCTCAGACGTTCGTCTGTGACGGCTTTGGGGTCATCGGATGACCCCATTCTGCACGTACCCGCGTAATGAAAAGATTATGTGTTTACTCTTTGATTATGCATAATAAACATTCTCTTTTTATAAATATAGAGTGATCATTGTTGCTACAGTGTGATTCATATTCATGATATAAATTGTCAAATGATGATATACTTTTGTTATATATTATGGGATCATACATTATTTCAAAGATGTTTTGTAACAATGAAACCATTGAATTAACATCATGATCATTATCCATATATTGGACATCTATTATCGGATAATCATATGGATTATTGGATTTGAGACGAATTTCGCCTCTAAATTTAAGATTCATTAATGACAATCGGGAACAATTAATTTTCCCGATTTTTCGCCCGAATTTTTATTCCCGAAATGTTCAGACCCTATTTATATCACATTTATAATTTATTAATAATAACTAAACAAATGTATAACAATATAATTCTTTATCCCATTGTTTTTTATATCCCCTCTTATATCATGAGTTATTATTTGTTAATATATTTAAATATAAAAGTTTTTTTTAATGAATTTTACTTATAATATATGTTTGAAATTTTTAATAATAAATAATATAATTTTTTATATTTTTATTTTTAAAATAAATACATAAAAATACTTATATCTCGAGTCTTATGATATAAATTAACCGTTTTAATTATTTGAAATGGACTTATACCATGGTGTGAGCACACAATTTTTTATTTTTAAAATCATATTCAAATAAAGTGAAGAAAATGAAATGGGGTCTTATACCATGAGGTTTAAGTTCTCTTTTATGCTTACCTTTCGCTAAAAGAACGTGTTTTTTAAAATACTATAAAATGCAAAAATTAATACAATGAATTAAAGGGGTGTTTTATGGTCTAAGAAAATGCTAAATTAATATTATTAATAAAATAATTAAATATATTTTAAAATATTTTATTAAAATACAAAAATAAAATATAAAATAATGATAAACAAATTTTATAAATTTTTATCACACATTTAAATAATTTATATTTAAAATATATTTTCACATTAAATAAATTTTAAATTAAATATATACATAAAAATTAATAAAATTATAAAAATGTTATTAAAAATTAAAATATTTTATAGGCATTTCGGTATATGTGTATACACAAAAGTGACGTTACAATAATATGGGATCAGAAAAATTGTTTACTATAATGGTACTTTACTATAATGGCAAAAGTATAACATTAGTGTCTATGGGCCTGTTTTTAAGTTTAGTTTACTAAAAGGGAATTTAATACTAAAGAGTATTTACTATAAAAGCATTTTAGTGTATTTTTATTAAACGTTTATTACATAAATAAAATAAGCTTTTGACTTTTAATAACAAAGATGACATCCTTTGTTTTTAATTTAAAATTTCAAAATTATAATTTTACTTTTATTATAATTAAATTCTGTTTTATTATTATCTAAACCATAATCACATCCGATAATTATATTATTATCATTTATATCCAAACGTTTAACATACGCTTTTGGATCATCATCGCATTTAACTCTTTTCACGCGTATTTCATTACCATCTATTTTCGTATTCAATGATTTTTGTAAATCCATTATCTGAATATATCTGAAAATTATTTTTATTTTTAATTTAATTTAAAAATTATATATACATATACGTAAAAACATAAACATATAAAATAAATACATTTATAATGAATGCATAATTTACCCGTTCCAATGTCCGCTGACGATATATTCATCGTTTAATTTTAGTGTTAATATATCTGAATCGTGTGTTATTACACGTGTCATTTCACACGTGTGAATGTTCCAAATCCTTTAATTAAAATTATTAATTTTATAAAAAAAATACGATATAATTTAGTAGTGTGTGTTCACCTCACGATATGAGTAATATTTACATACAATAATTTTACATCATATTCAATAATTAAAAAATTTAAAATTATATATGTTTAAATTATGTAAATATAAAATCATTTATAATGTAAATTATGATTTTTGCCATAATTGTATTTTAAAGTATATTATGAATGATCCCTATGATAGTTATATACGTGCATATTAATATATAAATAAATGCATGATAAAAATGATGGTTTTAATGTGAATAAATTACCGTATCGTTTCATCCAAAGATCCGCTAAAAACATACGAATCTCTCATTTTAACACACGTGACACTTCCATTGTGTCCTTTTAATGTGTTTATTAAATGTCCATTTTCAGTGCCCCATAATTTCAGTGTTTTATCCATTGACGCACTGACTATGAATGTATCATCATAATCCACATCATTAACACAATTACTGTGTCCTTTCAGATGATGACGTTTTATTACACTTTTAGATGATGCAATGAAATCATAGACAATGATTGTTTTGTCATCTGAGCACGTGACTAATACTTTATTATGGAATTTTAAATTAAAAATTATGTCATTATGATTATTAATTTCATTTATGATATTAAATGATATCATATCATAAATGATTAAATATCCATTTTCACATCCGATGAATAAAACATTAGAATGATAATCAATGTCTATGCATGTGACGGATGATGACGTTTTTATATCCTAAAAATATATGCATTAAAATTATGAAATAAATATTTTAATGTAAAAAATACTTTAATCTTTTGTAATGTATCCATTGATGTAATTAATAAATTCCCAGAATTTGACTTTAGACTATTTATAAATCGTGAAAAAAAATTATTCGAAATTTTCTTTGAATCATGACCCGAAATTATTGTATTATTTTTATGATTATATTTAATACAATTAATAAATGTATTATATTCATATTCAGATTTTGCGAATTCATTATGAAAATCTAAAAATTATAAAATATGTTTTGATATTTAAATATAATTTTTATTAATATTTATATTTATTTATTTGAGATATATATATTTGGGATTTACATTAATAAAATATTAAACTATAATAATATATTATTTATAATTATAATTATATTTATTTCTAATTTTAAAAAATAAATCAAAATTTAATGCTCACTTTTGAAATGATATAAAAAGTGATGTTCACACACATCGTTAATTGAGATTCTATCATTGGGATTATGTTCCGTCATTTTTAATAATAATTCTTTTCCGTATTCACATCTTTGAACATAATTTCCATTATTTTTAAATCGTGAAAAGAATGACGAAACATCGCGTTTCTTTTTTAATAAATATAAAGTGTTTTCTAAATCCACGGATTTAATATCCGAATATAATTCCGTTAATATCAATGCTCTATTTTATGTGATGCGTTCATATTTATTAATTTCCCGATGTTTAAGAGTCTTCGGGATTTAGAAATGATTTAAAAATTATTACATTTTAAAGCCGATCTTATAACGCGAGATATAAGACCCCAATTCTAAGCTTTCTCTATAGAACCATGTATGAGCACTTTTAATAAACCAAAAAGTGATCATCCCTCACGCTATAAGACCGGGCCTAAAATATGAGGTAAGACAGCAATTACCAAATATGCATTTAAATCATAGTTAAAAGTTTTGTAATGTAAGAATTTATTTAAAAAATTGAATATTAAATATGCGTAAATATTTGAGTTCAGTTCAAAGAATGACCCATAATATTGATGTGTCATTATCATACGCCCAAACAATTTCCATGTCATTTTATAAAAGAATGTGCTGAGGTCATGGGTCATTTTGACATGGGTCATTGTGTTTTCGTGATATTCCCCTCTTTGATACCTTTGATAAAAATTAATTTTTAATAATTATTTCGTTAATATTATGTCATCATCAGTATCAAAATGCTCACAATGATTATCCAATAATTTTTGCATTCATTTTAACAGAGGTCACAGGTCACAGTGTTAACGAAATATTGCAAAATATACAAATCTCAATATAATAAAAATGGCAATTTTTTCATATAAAATGCTTTAAAATAAATTGCATATTTATTAAATAATCATTATGAGTATTTTTATAAACATATTGAACGGGTCTATGACAAAATGCCCACACCCAAAATCATTACGACCGAAATGCCCACAGCCAAAATACCCACAAAATTTAATTAAACACTAATTACTTTAAAAAAAATCTATTATTTTTAAATATTATTTTATTTTCTAATAAATAATTAAAAATAAAATAATATTCTTATGTATTTGAATATAATAAAAGACATTTTAAAATAATTTTACAAAAAAATCGAAAGATCTTAAAATATAAATAAAATTTAAATATAAATATTAATATGCATTAAAATTTTATTCCATTTTTAATACCTTTATTTTCCTTTAGTGCTTTTAATAATAAATGCAGTCCCTTCTTTTTTATACCTAAAATTATAGCAAAATATATATTACATTATTATCGTATGTCTATTTTATAACATACATGAACCATGATGGCAGATTAAAGTTTCCTGAGGATCCAAAGGATCACAGCATTTTCTGTCTTTACATGAATCGAATATCACAGAGCAATTTCCGTCCTCTCTATAACCATGTGCTTCTTTTCGCCATCGTGGAAGAGTATTCTTCGATTTTATACCTAAAGGTAATATAGAAAAATACAGTAAAACCTCTATAAGAAAAAATTAAATTCTGTGCCGGTTTCTGAAATTCTGATTATACTATAGTTATATTTAACGGAAAAGCGTTCGTTTCCACTTTATAGAGGTTTCCGTTTTACAGTGTCCCCCTAATGTTAAGTCTATGGGCGATATTCGTGCCTAAAATTCTATTCTGTTTTATAGCGGTTCCGCTTTACTGAGGTTCTGCTGTATATGCATGATCGTATGTCTATTTTATCACATACATGTGCCTTTGGAACAATGTGAAGAATACTCAGAGCCGAATAATTCACAGCATTCCCTTTCTAAGCATTGTTCCTTAATTTTGGAACAATTTCCATCATCATTTTTATACAATGGTTTATTCACAGGTTCGACACCCTCTATTTTTACACCTAAAATTAAAACAAAATTATTATCGTATGTCTATTTTATAACATAATCCATAACATACAATCACCCCAATCACATTGTGAATAATATTCATGACTCAATAAATGACAGCATTCCCTTTTCATGCACGAATCACCGATTTCGGAACAGTTTCCTGAATATGTATAATTTTCACAATTAATTTTTGAAATAAAAATCATAATAAATATCGATATAAAAAATGAAATTTTCATCATTAATATTTTTATTTTTTAAATTATTTTATTTAATAATATATTTTAAAACATACGGAATATAATTTATAAGTTAATGAATATATACGTCATTATAATACGCACATTAACATGTTAATAGTAAAGGTGCGCATTGAAATGTATGGCATGAGATATACATGTGTATGTACATATATGTTCTGAAAAATATGCATTAAATATGCATTAATTTTTCCGCATTTCACTGTTTTACCGCATATTAAAGTTTAATTTTATTAAAAAAAATTTAATATTTAATTTTATTGTTATATTTTTAATAAAACAATATTCAGACAGCACATTCATTATTTAAATTTTCAAATTTAAATTCATAGTGGAAAACTGACTAGTTTTATAATAAATTATAAATTAAATTAAAATAAAACTATTAATTATATAAATTTTATCATTTTTTAAACGTTTTGAAATTTTAGTATAAATTTTAAAAGATTTTTTTTTGCATTTTTGATATTTTAGACTATTGATTTGCATTATGACATTTTTAAGGTCCGCATTTTTTTCATTTTAAGATTTTTATTCCGCATAAATCCCATCTCTGATCATAAGCATATCAAACTTTAATCGATGCGTACATTTTCAGTGCATTTACCTAAAGGTTTATATTATATTATAGTAAAAGGAAAATTTAATATACTTTTTCATTATATATATGAGGTTTTTGTATAGTTTAAAACAAACCCGATATATTTTGGTCAAAAACTCTTTGAGATATTAAAGTTATTTTGGGTTTATTTATAAAATAAAATATTTTTACATAATTTATTTTACAATAATTATAAATGGTACTTTTTGCATATGGTTTTACTTCACATATAGCGTGAGGTATGCATAAACATGTTAATAAAAATTTAGTATAAAATTTGACAGCCCTTTGTTATTCCCGATTCTCTCATTTAATTTTTATATTATTTTATTATGCATATATTTAATGCATATTTAAAATATATTTAACATTGAAATTGTAATATAATTTTGTAAATTCAAAATATATTTATATATTATATACTTATTTTGTATATCTTTAAATATTAAATAATAAACAAAATGCCCACACCCAAAATCACCACGGCCGAAATGCCCACAAAATTTAATAAAACACTAATAACTTTAATAAAAATTTATTATTTTTAAATATTATTTTATTTTCTCATAAATAATTAAAAATAAAACAATATTCTTATGTATTTGAATATAATAAAAGACATTTTAATATAATTTTATTATAAAATCGAAAAATCGTAAAAAAATAAATAAAATTTAAATTTAAATATTAATATGCATTAAAATATTATTCGATTTTTAATTATTAAAGAGTCATTAATTATATTTCAAATAAAAAATAATGATATTATGTATGAATACATTTTTTATATAAAAAAAATATTTTTCTAAAAATATTTTTACATAATTTATTTTACAATAATTTTAAATGATACTTTTTGCATATGGTTTTACCTCAAATATAGCGTGAGGTAAGTATAAACATGTCTTATAAATAAACGCACATATTTTAAGGAAAATGCCATTTAAAACATGTGAATAGGAATTTAGTATAAAATTTGGCAGCCCTTTGTTACTCCCGATTCTCTCATTTTATTTTTACATTATTTTATTATGCATATTTTTAGTGCATATTTAAAATTTACTTAACATTGAAATTGTAATATAATTTTGTAAATCCAAAATATGTGGTCAAAGGGTATATTAAGTATAAAGAGTCATTAAATGTAAAAATGAATAAAATTTTATCATTAAAACATAATTATATTGTAATTTTCTTTTTCAAAATTTAATTTAAAAATGAATTATTTTTAATGACATTAATATAAATATAAATATATTATAAATCAATATAATAATTATAAATATATATATAAATTTTATTTTTCATTTTTGGCATTTCTAAAAATTCAAAGTAATATTAAATTTTAAAGATATTAATTAAAATAATGGACAAAAAAATTAAAATCCATTTACAACTATTATTTGTAATTAAAAAATTATTTAATGTGAAAAAATATGGTAAAATAAATTTAAATAAAACTCTGCCTAAAGAATTGACGGTACCGTATGTTTCATTTCTGAGCGTCACACAAATATTTAACGAAAAATTTCACTCTTTTAATACATTAATTTTATTAAAAGATGAATACAGGAATTTGACGTTTAAATATTTTTTCGTAATATTTATTCATATTTTTAACATTTTACGTATAATTTTACATATATTAATGCCGGATACGGATGCAAATTATAAACGTATATTAGTATATTGTGGTGATTTTTCGGTATTTTTTAATTTTAAACGCATATACATGCTTTTTCCATATTTTTCATTTTCAATCTGTGCTTTTATAATGGTGATTTTAGCAAAAACCGCATCATTTTCAACATTACAATGGTTAAGTGTGTTATTATGTATCAATGGATTCGATAAAAAATATACGCCTAAAAATATAGGCATTTATGATGAAAAAATACTAAAAAAACTTTTAAATTTTAGTATCATAATATTACACATCTCTTATAATACCATTGTTTTGGTTATGATATTTACAATTTTATTGCAATATTCTGTGGTTTATGTTTACTATGATTTATTTGACACCCTAATATTTGGCATTCCGTAGATTATAATGTATGGTATTTGGGCCTATTATTGCACGGGTTCGGGTATGTCCATTTTAGGGGCGTATTTAATCACATGTTATTATTGTAAATTACGAATGAAACAAATAAATAATAAAATAAATTTTTTAAATAAAAATAAAAAATGTTTCAATTATAAAATAAATAATATTATAAAAAAGCATAATACAGTGTGTGCATTAATTAATGATTATAACAAATATTGGAATAAAACTGTATTATCCATTTATTTCATGACCCTACCAATTAACTCTTTTTTATTGTATATTATTTTATATAAAAATTTAAATTTAATAATTTTTAGCATGGCAATTTTATTATTCATCAGTAATTTATTCATAAATTTTTCATTAATAAGTTTTGGTGCGAATATTGTTTCGGAATGCGAAAAACAATACCCATTATTATACTCATTAATTATAATTAATAAAAGGATTTTAATTAAAAATAAATTAAAAGTAAATATACCGGAATATGCAAATCTAAGTCTTCCCCTCTCTAATATTAGCCCCGGGGCTTATATTAGGGCAGGGGTCTTATATTTAGTCCACACATTCAATCATTAGCAAAGTTAAAATTTAAAAATAAGCTTAGGGCTTAATTTTCATATTCCGTTAATTTTTATTTATTTAATATTTTTTTAAAAATATTGTTTTTTATAGCTTTTGATGTGCTTAGAAAGGGTCGGATCGGATACCATAGGATTTTATTGTTCGTCTTTATTTAGACTCACGAAATATACAATTTTAATCGTATGATTTACTAATAATACATTATGATTATTATAATAATATACTCAAATATTATCTTTTATGATCTTTGATAATATTATTGATAAAATACGGTTTAAATCAATTTTGTTGTATATTATCAAAAAGTCACTAAATATAGTGTATCATTAATCAAAAAACATAAGACAATGTTTGAGTACAAATTTAAAGTAAACATAATGTATTAAAAGAAAATATTAGCGAATTATGTAAAGTTAAGCCCATGGGCTTCTATTAGTGTTAAGATTAAATTTAAGTTTAAATATGATTTTATTTTTAGACACTCATACGTTTATCATCGATGTTTTTCCTTTTTGTGGATACTGTGAAATTTAGCAAAAGATCAATTAATTTAAAATAAAATAAAATATATTATAATATAGAATCTGACCTTAGATATAATACAAATACTTTTAATGCAAAATAAATTCACACGTGAAATATGAAATGTGTCGCTAATTATGTTCATTATAATAATATTATATAATAATATATAATAATTATGCGTGAATTTAGTTTTAAATATATTATTATTATATTATGATATTATATCATAATATCATTATTTAAATATTTAATAAATCATTAATGAAACGCTTTTATTTTAAATGAAAATAATCGAATAATTTTAAAATTAAATTTAAAAAATATTTTAAAAAAATAGTTTTTTAAAATAAAATTAAAAATAATTTTTGAGAAAAATAATCGTAAAATATAATAATGGGCAATTGTTTCGGTAAAAAGGCAGAGGTCACGGAAGTGCCATCATCGACCGAAGCGACACCATCGGCAATCGAAAGTCAAATGGCGTCACACGATTCGGCGGCATTTGAGAAACCATCGGCCGCTTCCGCTTTAGACGCTGCGGCTATATCCGGATCTAACGCCGCGTCACGCGCTTCAGCATCAAACGCGTCACGTGCGTCTAAATTAAGTTCAATATCACCATCGGGTTATGTTTCCGGATGTGGATCCACATTAAGTAACACGCAAAGTTCCGCTTTAAACAGTTCATTATCGGGATCACGTGTTTCCGGTTCAGGTATCTAATTAAGGATTATATATCCCCTATAATCTCATTTTATTGTATCGTACTTATATCTTAAGTTAAATATTAACTTTAAAACTATGACATTACACAAATATATGTAACACAAATATGCCTCATGCTATAAGTACTATTAAAAGTACTATCAAAAGTATATCAAAGTAATACTGTATTTTAATGTTAGGATATGGATCGACATTATCCGGATATGGATCGAGTGCATTGGATTCATCTGTTTCCGGAGCGTCCTCTATATATGGCAGCAGTACATTGTCTTCGACGGCCCCATCAGGATCCGGAATCGGATCTTCAGACGGTTCAGCATTAGAATCTACACTTTCATCAAAGAGATCACAATCAAAGTCTAAAGCATTGAATTATTCATTACATTAAAATAATTAAAAAACAAAAAAATTAATTAAAAATTTAAAAAATTATAAATTAATTTAAAAGTCATTTTTTAGAAAAAAAAATTCATTATTTATATATTTAATTATATTTTATGCTTTAAATTTAATTTATTTTATCATATATTTCATTATGTATTTATTTTCATATACAAAATTAACTTTAATATGATTTTTTAATAATTTTTTTATAAAAAATTTTTATTTTAATTATATTTTTATTTATAATATACATGTATAAATAAATATATATC